>JAIUZE010014027.1:0-48529 GCA_022085475.1 Heliosperma pusillum
TGATGCATACTTTGGGTACATTGACGAGCTAGCGAGCGAAGTATTTACCTTGGACCTATATTCGGTTCTTAGATTGTATATTATTATACACTCTTTTACTTCAGTATTTATACGGGAGATATGTCTCCCGTCTTGTATATTTCTTTTGTAAAATGTTATTTCCTTTTCATTATGAACCTTTGTATTTAAGATACCCTTATTATGTATTCTCATATTTTATTCAGTTAAATTATTTTTTTTTCTTTCCGCAAATTTGAGGGTGTCACACATTGTTTTTGAATATGTAGGCAAAATGCACAAAACAAAATGAGACGGAGTAAGTAATATTAGTTTCAATTAAAACAAGAAGGAAAATAGAAGGGGAAATGCTTCATGAAACAACCACTTGATGCTTGCATTAAACGGTTTTCATGGATTAATAATCCATCTTTTTGTTTACATGGATTAAAAGTCTTAATTACATAATTTGAACATATAAAATGTACTCATGTTCTTTTTCTTGAAATATATATTGATCTCTTATTATCACAAGAAAGTGCGTAAAAAACATGATAAAATACATACTCATAAGTCCTAATTTAGCTAACAACGCGAATGTAATTATCATCATCAATCATTCTGTCCCCTAAGTGACAAATATAAAAGACACAAAAATAAAACAAGAAAACAATTGCACTCAAAATAGCAAAAAAAAAAAGTATTTATAAATAAAGGAATGTAACAAAGCAAAAAAAAAACAATTAAAAAGGTAACATAACAAGAAAATAAATAAAATAAATGATAACTTACACGACAATTCTCAGATTTGATAATTTGAATAATCAAGGATATAATTATCCCATCATCATCTTCAGCATCTTCATCATTTGTGGTAGCAATAGATGACATTGCCATGTTTGGTACTAGATGAAGGCACCAATTGATGAGTGTGAGATTAATCACAGTCGGATTAGCCTTAAGTACACGAGTGATCCAAGTTTACTTGCTTATATTTCCGATGTGGTATTCAAGTTAAGATAGAAAATTCCTTCTATCAGTACACGATGGTTATAAAGTGAAGTCTGATCTTTCGATGTGGGATAAACCTAAAAAAACATACTTTATACAACTTATTCTCAAATGAAAGAAGCTTCGTTTCTTACTTTCGTAATCTAATCCATTTATTAACAATATTCAATGTTTAATTCTACATCCTAAAACCTAGCAACATACATTTAATTCCTAATCAAGAAATATTTTAGAAGTTTATATTAACATTTTACATTAACATGAGGAAAGGGAGATTAAAATTATTGGGATATTCTATGGTGTATTTCTTAGTTTTTCAGTGTTCTATGTTGTACATATATCCTTTTTATAATCTACGTTATACCATTAAACGTTTTACTTATTTCTCCATGATGACCTTCTTCAACTATGCATTAACTTGATCGCTTATTAAACAGTCGTGACCTTTGTTCTGACTCATTCATGTCTTATCTTCATTATTCTCCATAAGATAACCACAAATCACTTTTAATAAGCACAATTTAATATTAAAAGCCATCGTTATAAATCATGAAATGATAATGGAAATTCATGAATTATTAGTTAGATTTGTATACTATTTGGTGCGTTAATGGATTATTCGGCGAACTAATAACTAAAATAGTAGGTTGTTGATTAATTAAAACGATAAAAAAGACCGTCTAATAGATCGACTAATAAACTAACTTGGCAAAGACAATAAATAATGTCATTGTATAGATTAACGCATA
Source organism: Heliosperma pusillum (assembly GCA_022085475.1). NCBI lineage: Eukaryota > Viridiplantae > Streptophyta > Magnoliopsida > Caryophyllales > Caryophyllaceae > Heliosperma > Heliosperma pusillum. The sequence goes on from JAIUZE010014027.1 coordinate 1,758, forward strand.
GATTTCAGGGGTATACCATAGAAGTTAAAAAATCTAGGGGTGAAAAATAGAAAACCAAAATTCAAAGATATACAATATAATGATAGGATAAGGGTTAACCTATGCCTTTGACAGTGTAGAAAATTAAATTTGACTAGTTACTCATTTATGACTAATGCAGTTAATCGGGTATCTTGGTACTAATATTACTTCGGCACTCCATATAAGCTCATGTACATGTGTTCGACACTTGATCCTTGGACATTGATATGATACTTAGATACTTCATTTTAGACAAAAAAAAAAACAAATCAGTTGTTCATAAAATAGCCGTGTTCGGCACTTATGTACGTACTGAGTACGCACTCGTGTCCAACGCCTCAAGCCGAATCGAAGTGATATAGACTCTTAAGTGAAAATCTCTTTCAACAACAATATAAAGAAATCTTAACTATGATGATGATTTTTTGTTTTATCGAGAGACCACATTTTAAGAACATATTTAACCTTTATGGAACCGCAATGACAAAGCTATGCCTTGGCCGCGTGGGCCATGGCTCGGGTAGGATTAGTAGCAATTAAACTTTAATAAGTAATAAAAGGGCAGTGAATGAGAATTGACGTAGCCATTGACTGGTTGGTACATTGTTCAAGTTTCGGTTTGATTCTTGTGGTCTTGTGTTCGAGGCAAAAGACTGCCAATTTTTGCTTTGTTTATCTTAATTATTTTTAATTTACTTTTTTTAAATTCTTTTTACCTGCTATATTTTCTCCATAGTTTTTCTCATTGGTGGTTCTTTCAACTAGTAACTAGTTTTTGTCCCCGTGATATTCACGAGTGCGTTTGAGTTTAACCATGTAAACTGAATCATATATCTAACCTATAATTAGTTCATATTGACATCTTGATTGCCTTATGTGACATACACTGGCATGCAAAACAACCTAAATTGTAGTTCATGTATTTTGTTGAGAAGTACGTAAAACAACAGATTAATATCCAATTTCACTTGAGTATAAGATAACAGTCGGGTAAGTAATGGTAATAGTGTATCAATGTAATCTGGAGCTACTTAATTGAACATTGAGAATTGTGAAACAAAATTAATCATGTCAATTGAATAATTGATACATGCCGAGCGCAGTTTGAACATTGACTAGCTTTTTTTTTATTATATAAAATAGTATGAAAGTATGTAGATGTATATACAACTCTAGTGCCACTACTTTTAAGACTACCACCATATAAATTTGAGGATATTATGATTAATATTTAAATTAACTATCATAATTTATTTATGCAGTTCACTTTTCATTTGCATACCTTTTGCTTTAAAAATAAATAAAAATTAACCCATACCCAATCTTATGTACATTACTATAAACAAAATCTATCAGCTTTCTTCAACTATGGATCCCAAATAGATTGTGGAACATGCATTTGATTTTTGCAATAGTAACTATTGATTCATGTCATTGGAAATCAAAGGTGCAGGTGGTAGCCTTGTGAGCAATGACCAAACGGGTTGTTCGTAGACAGTTGGTTAGGAGGGGCTCGTCAAGTTGGTGGTGGGCTTAAAGGGATTGATAGGTTGATGGCTGACTGGAGTGATGGGCGGGTGGTGGCATGCTAATGCAATTCAATTTATTCTTTTATAAAATAATGTTTACGTAGTGTGTGATTTGCTAGATCTTCTAAGGTTTTTTCATTTTATTTTTCTCCTTCTACAATACATATTTTATGTTGTTTTTTTGTTACTTTTTTTTATTTGTCACTTGTCATAGCACATGCTTTTTTTTCTTTAATAATTTTTTGCCCATCAGAAAATATTTTATATATATATTGTTGGATGATATGGCTTTAGAAAAGCTTAGACGGGGTACTCCATGTTATTTTTGCAGTACGGTAGTATGTTATTCTAACTTTGTTACGCTATTATAATATTTGATGAAAACACTATATGAAAAAATATGGCGCATATATTATATTTTAAAATTCTTTTTATGTATCCAATTCGTTAAAATTAAGGAAATATATAATAAGAGAAGGGATAACATACATTTATAGATTACGTAAAATAAAAGTGATGTAATGTGATTTTTATATGTTGTATAACTTATTTTAACAATAAAATGTAATTGTTGTTTATTTTTATTAACAAATAAAAAGCAAAATTATACTTCCTCCTATTCTATGTATTCTTTCCATTTACTTTTTGCACAAGGAATAAGGAAATTAATTTAGGCCATGGCCACACAAAATACAAAGTCCCACATGCAATTCGATATGGATCACACAAAGTAATTCAAAAAATGAAATAGGGAAGAAAACTTGAATAGACAAATAAGAAAATAGTGAAGAATAGATGGAATATGAGGGAGTAATATTTATGGTGCTTTAATTTGTGTTTAATGTTATAATATTTTCAACTTTTTCCTTTTAAAAAATATAATGATGATGTGGCTTGCTTAAATGATACTAAAAAGTGGAATGGTGAAGGCTAATGCTTTGTCTTGTCTTTTTATAATATATATATAGATAAATTCCCTAATACTTGGCTAGCAAGGAAAAGCCCATTTTGACCACTGAGAATAATCCTTATATCAATAATAATATTGTTAGAGATTAAAATATTATGACGAAACCATCTTATGATACATATTAAATGTCTAATTTTAATTTATCATGGTATAGACTATTGTTATAAATCCATAACGGAGTACGTATATAATATGGAGTCAATTATTTGGAAAAATCAATGAGCAATTCAATATTTAAAAGTATATATAATTAACACATTTTATATAAAATTGAAAAAGTCGTATTGAATATCGGGAGTGCTATATTAGTTGTTCGAGGTCTACGATAAACTTGTATCCATCGGCCATTGCAAGAATCCAACATCGCAAGAAGAAAAGGGCAGAACAGTTCGCCATAAATAAATAATTCAATCGCTCTAGAAGGGCACGCGTAGTTTGTTACGTCAACTCCGAAATAAGATATCGTGTTGGAAATGAGAAAATTACGTAAAACTCATGAAATAACTATTGTTACTCAGACACTTCATTGTTATTATTTAGGGTTACAAACTATTGGGGTCCTTCTTAAAATACTTTAGACCTTATTTTAACTACAAATATACCAAACTCTCACATCTATTATCTTTTACTAAAACAAGTGAATCAGAAACCTGCTGAACCGGTTTCTTTCTATTTTGTCCCTTCTATTTATTCACCTATTCTATTTACTTCATGAAAACACAACAACTAATCTTCTTTAATCTTTTCTTCTTCTCCAGTAACACCAAATCCTTGTTGGAGTAAGTGTCCTCAACAATAGTGCGATCACATAATTAAATCTCGATAATAAGAATACAAAAGGGATGATGAATATTATAGTCAACTGGTCAACATAAATCGGTAACGATTGGCTCAATTGAGTTTGACGTTACTGTCGTATGACGGTGGTGATCAGTTGATCCCTTGAGGTCACACCTAAAGGACAATCCCCAAATCATGTACATTAATTAATTGTATAGTGATACAGATTAATTAATCCCTTAATTTGAACAGTTTTAAAGTGAGAATTATATCTGATTGTAATATGATTAAATAAGATTCATTTTGATAATTTAATTGTTATATTACTAAGAATGCATCATGTTTATGAAACATTTGAGATAAGTGAAATTGGTCGATTATAATTACAAACTATTGTAGATTATATTAACCAAATATGAGATGACCCATTTTATTTACATGTAATTATTAAATTTGACTTAAAATGTTAAGTCTAATGATTTGTTATGAAATTGCATTTAAGGGTGTTAAATGCACATTTGTAAGCTAAATTACATGTTAGATGTCACATGTCACACTTGTGACACATGACCAATTGCAAAAAAAATAAAATAAAATGGACACCCTTGTTAATGGGTGCACCGGTTTTGGATGGGGTAGGGTAGTGTTTAGGTGTTGATTATTGTTCTAATTGAGAATTAAACATAATCATGACAATTTAGACCTAAACACTCAACCTATTTGCATTGTTAAGAACAAAAATGAAAAGACAACACTCCACCCATGTGGTGTGGGTGGTGGCCGGATGCCACATGCATCAACAAGAGGATTTTTTGCCTCTTATATTGAGCACTCCATTTTCATTCACAAAAACTCATGCAAACTCACTTATCTCTCTAATTTTTCTCTACCTTCTCACTAAAACTTAAAAAGTACTAAAACTTGAAGTTCATATTTCTAATAACATTACTAGTGTAGTAATAAGAGGTTATTAGATTTAATTTAAGGGAGACTACATTTTATACTAGTGTAGTATTTTGTAGAGATTAAGGGTTGTCTTTGGTGCTACTAATTGGAGAGTTTCTACTTTGAAACTTGGAAGATCATCCTCATATTACTAGCTCAAGAACAATATTTGAAAGGAGTTCAAATATTGTGCCCATATTACTTCATAATCAATGTAAGAAATTGTTCTTTCCTTATCTTTTGTTATGCATGCATAAGATTTATTTAGTTTAAGAGTAAACTAATTGTAAAATGATATTAGAAGTGTCTAATACCAAGTTTAATAAACTTACAAGCGGTATCAAGAGCCAAGGTTGTTGCATGCATAATCGATTTATAGTTTTTTCGAGTTACGATAACTTAAAGAAAACTAGCAATTTGTGTTTTATAAGATAAAATCACAAATTTATTTGCATGTCAATATATTCTGGTCCTAATATGATTTTAGGTCATTTTGATGATTTATGGAAATTTATAGTGCTCAAATATGATTTTTAGTATTTTTATTACATTTTAATGATTAAAATGATGTTTAAAATGCTAAAACTAGTTAGACTTATCTTATGAACTTGAAATTTTTACACAATATCACACATTCATTTTACTTACTGTATGTAAAATTTAGTATGAATTGGACTTATTACTTGTGATTTATGATTTTTATATGATAAAATGAAATAAATAAAGGTCAAATGGTTAAAAATACTTCCGCTTTGAATCTGACCATTAAATTTTAGTACGCTGTCCCATGCATGTTTTCCTGTCATACTGGAAAATGTCAGACTGATGTGATTTGTATTTCATGATTTATGAAATTTTAATGTAAAAATGGCATAAATATTGACTAATTTAGAAAATATAGCTAAATTAATTTTAATGTCAAGAGAAAATTTTTCCTGGTTTCATTAATGTCCCAAATTTCATATCTAAAGTTGAAAATTTAATATGATTAATTTTTGCATGCTTTATGTATTTTATTTGATAAAACCGTTAAAACGCAACCATTTTTCTCAAAAATCGATTCAAAATTTTTAACCATGATTTTTGACATTATGAGTGTCATGGAAATGTTCCATAATGTACAAAAATTTAGAATTCAAATTTTGAAATTATTGTAATTAAATTTGGATTTATTTGATTAAAATATGATTTTAAAAGTCTAATATGAGCAATTATATAACAACAAGTTGAATTATTTTCAAAAATTATGTGATGACTAATTTTTGAGGCATAAATGAGTTGGGATAATTAACTTGGACTTAAATATGATTTAAGTATTGTTTGGTGATTTTAAAATGTTATTATCACGCATTTCCATAACACCGGGTTATATTCGATATAAACCGTTAATTAGGGCGATTTGGCATTTAACATGAGCATGTTTTATACATATTATAATGCTTAATTTTTATTTATGAATGTCATATTTTCAATTTATGAATGTCATATTTTGGTTTATGTAATTTGGAATTATGTAATTTTATCTTAGTATGGCCTTAGTTTTAGTCGATATTACCCGAAATGTAAGGGAATATTGATTCGGTTGTAATTTAATGTGATCTCGAATCACTTTTATTGTATTATTTTATTTTACAAATGTATAATAGGAAATTATTGTAATTTTATTATATATTTTGTAACTAATTGTAAAACCGGAGTTTCCCAAAGACGGTGGCATTCGGAAAGGAGTTCCGAGAGAGAGACGGTGACCTTGGGAGGCGTGCTTATGAAGTTCAAGGGACCAAAGGAGTTGGTTTCCGAATTTGTAATAGAATATATGATTTTCTATTCTAGGAAAGGCCATACTAGGAGTTTTATTTTATGCTTGCATTTTTATTTAATATGTTTGCATGCATTGCCAAATCGCCATAACATGACATGCATATTCATCGAGTATTCGACTGTGTCAATTAAAATTATCGTTAATTCATCGATTTAGTTCACTTAAACGAGATAGATAATAAATTGACATGACCTCTCATAATAAATAATTGAGATCAAGCCTTACCAAATGTAGAACCCATGAATCCCAATTTCGCAAGGAAGTAGGCTCGGCTCACCGGGGTGGTAAACTTGTTACGTTGGGTAAGTGGGGTAATAAATGTTATTATTTAGAAATTTGGATTGAGCTCAACGGAAGTATTCGCGACCGTAGCCGCATGTGTTCCGGGCTTAAGATAAATATTAAAGTAATATTATCGACCGAGAGTTCTAATGTAAAATCGATTAAAGAGTTAATCCACCGAATTATGTTAATGAGGGATGAATCGGCTTACCGTGCCCAAGTTGATATGAATTTGGATCTCGGAATCATTTATAATAGTTGGGTAGAGGTCACTATTTAAATGCTAAACTTGTTTAAAATGTTTACAAGTATATTTAAAATGATAAATGTAGACATTTCCTTTATGTCTTAATTTTTTATTTTTTTTTGTAGTCAATATTGTTTATTCGCAATGGCAAAATCCAATTCATCCACCACCACCAATGCTCCAATTCTCACGAATGTCTCATATCCTTCATGGATCGATGCAAGTTAGAAAAGAATGGCGCTAATTTTACCAATTGGGATATGCAACTCTGCTTGGCCGCGGCGGGTGACGACAGGTTTCGTTACCTTGCCAGGGCCTCTCCCACCGCACCTTATGAAAGGTCAACCGCCACGCAAGGCGAGCCTATGAGGCTAGCCACAAAGAGTCCGCCGCGATAAAAAATGTTTTGATCTTCTCGTTGGAGGCCGATCTTTAAGGGAGTGCCATAAGATGAGCACGGCCTAGAGATCTATGCCAAGCTTGTGACCACGTTTTTTCACAAGCTCCTAGGATCTTACAATATAAGACGGCTTCCACATTATTCAACATGAACCTAAAAGAGGACCAAAAGTTAGCCCTCATGTACTCAAATTGATTGAACATGTTGAGACTCTTAAATTGCAAGGGGTGACCATTCCCGAACAACTCGTTATCAACCGAGTCTAACATTCCTTGGGGAAAATCAAAGCATATGTGAAGTTTAGGGTAAACTACAATATGCATAACATAAGAAACCTCTCTTCATGAAATGCACAAGATGCTCGTGCAAGCCGAGAGAGACATGGGCTAAATGTTAGCACTTCTAAGGATGTACTCTATAGTAATAAAAGGAGCAAGGGGAAGTTCAAGAAAGGTGGTAGTAAAGGGAAAAAGCCATCAACCTTCAAAGGAAAGGGAAAAGCTATTGAGAATAGTTCACCCAAACCTAAGAAAGGTGCCTCAACCGAGGACAAGTGCCATTATTGTAATGACATAGGGCATTGGAAGGGAAATTGCACTAAATATCTAGGAGATATCAAAACTGGAAAGATGTTTCAGTTGGTAATATATCCCCATCGTTTATGTTATGATTTCAACTTTGGTATATAGATACGAGTTGTGATTCTTACCCTATTTAATTGTAATTAGGGCATCCTAGCAAGGATAAAGGCAAGGACAAGCAAGCCTAAGAAGGCTCTTCAAGGGAAGCTAAGGTAGCTACCCATGATTGAAGACCTATGGAAGTTTGATCTCATTTTGAATTATCAAAATTTTGGGATGTATTTTGAGATATTTTTTTTCGAACTTTTATAATTTCCTTGTTTGACATGGAAATTTGTTTAATTTCTTTTATTGACATTGGTTGTAATTATATTTAGTGACTTGGTTCTCAGCCCAAGTCATTCGGTTTGTTGAAACTTTTAGTTCTAAAAACTTGTCATCATACTATACTTGCACAAATAACATAAATTATATCGACTCAAATTGATCATGTAAATATTATGATGATGGGATCATTATAATAAAAGGCTAAGAATTCGATTCTCACTTTGAAAGATCAATTGCTAAGTCAAAATTGAGTTATTGAACTCAAAGTAGGGAGTCTACCAAACCAATTGGCATTACCACTTATAAAGAAAGTAAATGACATGAATATGAGTTCACCTCTTTAGCTCTTATAGAACTAGTCTATGTTGAAGCTAAGATTCGATGTCTTTACAAAGAAGTCTTTAGTAGATCACTTAAGGTCATGTTGTGATACTTCTACCTCCCTTACGAGTATGAGTACAAAATGGTTGTGGCTCATAAGGCTATCTTTAAAGAAAATAGTTGTATTTTTCTAAAGATAGAGTGGGAGAAAATAAGCCACAACGAAAACCTAGTTAGGAACTAGTGAGGAAACCAAAAGAAAATGTTCTTAGGTTAGACTCAAGACTAGTGAGGAGACCAAAAGAAAGCTTTCTTAGGTGAATCCTTAGACTAGTGACGAGACCAAAAGAATTTGTTCTTGATATAATAAGATTATGATCTATGAAGTGGAAGTACCTAGAAATTTTGAATTTCGATTTTCTAAAAGAGACTTATGAAACTATATGGAATCTATGCAAAGAAAATGTTTTATTTGGAGTTGTCCAATTGTAGTTGCATGGATAGACATGTAGGTGTCTACAAAAGCCAAGTTAATGCGTAACTATGCTTAGATCCGAATCATCAGTGAAATACCTCATTGTAGGTGTGTACTAGATACACAACGAGAACCACATGTCCAAATAGGGATTTGGAAAAGAATGTGTACATGACACAAGCCTAAGGTATCTACCTAGAGGTTATGATGATCTTTTCTATTATAAGATATAAGAAGAGTTTCACTCAAATTGTCGAAAAGTCATGTATAGACATGAAATTCAGTGGGAGTTAAAGTCATGTATGGACATGAAGTTAAGTGGGATTTAAAGTTATCATGTAAAGACATGAAGTTCAGTGGGAGAAATTGTTTTCCACGTGAATGACGTTTCACTCATTAAGAGTGACGTATTCGTGTTACCTTTTTTAAAGGAATGGTTTGATTTTAATGCTGGATGAAAGAGGGCAACATGTGTACTAAAATCAAAATCTATTGTGGAATATAAGATTTTAGTTTGGCATTTGGAAAGGTGACTTATATCGATAAGAGCATTTATCTATTTCAACAATTTAAATAGGTTATTTATGTTGATAAAAGTGGGATCACTATGAAAGGGTCATAGTTATCCACTGAACCTAAGAATTGTTGATCACATGATACCGATCATGTATGCCATTACATGCACATACCTAAATGAATTGTATGCTGGGAGCATGACAAGCCCAAAACAAACAATCCACATGAGTGTCATTGGATAGCCTACTAGAAAATCCATAGGGTTCTCAAGGAGAACTAGGGATTAATTCTTGTGTTTGGTAGAGAAAATTTGGAAATGTGGTAAAGGTTACACAAACCCAAATTTCCAAACTTATAAGGATTTGTAGAAATCCTAGGCGTATCTTTGTTATATAAGAAGCAATAACTAAAAAGATGATTGAAGAGTCAATCATTATAAATTCTACAAATAGAAACCTAATACATTATGATGAGGATAAGGTGGTTTAAAAGGAACTAATGGTAGATTCTTACACCTAAATACCTATCAGTTATCATGATAACAAGTGGGAGCATCTTTCAAGTTAAAAAGCCCAACACTAGATAGAGATCTCGATATGTACGTAGATGAATTCATGTTATTAGGAATAACGTTGGATGGAAGGAAACAACAATTCACAAGGTTGGAATAAATGAATATATGGAATATTCACTACCCAAGCCTTTATTGCATTTAATAAGATCGTCATGAAATGTCATGGTCGAAATAAAATTTAGATTATATGATATGAAGCAATAACATTGTGTTGATTGTTCATATATGATAATCACATTTATTGTTTGAGTTTCTAAAAACTCGTCTTGTGCTTTGTTATATCCAAATGGGTTGTAGAGACAATTTTAAACCCCATTAAAGTGGACTGTATTAACATTGTATTGGCCCATAGTCACTTATATGAGGTGACATCTCGAAGTGACTAGATTGTGGTGCGATTGATGGCAAGTTCAAGTGTCATAGGGTCATAAGGATGACCAATCAATCACATAGGCAGACTGTAAGGGACACTCTGTCGGGCAGTGACCGCTTATAGAATTCTGGCAATTCTTGTAGCCTGGTCGTGGCAAGAGCTACTAGTAATCTTTTTGAGTCAATTCTTTGACTAAAGACTGTTCGCCTAAGGTGGCACAATTTCACAGTGACTTTGATTTATGCTCTACGACCTTCGTAACTGGGGTCAAATGGGCATATTTTGGGTCATGATGAGTTGTGGCTATGCAAAGGGAATAGTGCGATAGGAATTGTCCACCCCTTGTCAGGGTTGTTTTAAATCTCAAGGCAACTCGAGGAGGAGTAAGCTAAAAATGCATGGCCACGCTCGGAAGGTATCTATGGTAGATAATTCCGGTCAGACAGTTACTCTCCAAATCAAGGAAACCACTCTTGATATGATCAAATGCAAGTACGATCTGCAAGACACCTTGCATTGAGTGGGAGATATGTAATAGGACAAGAGAATTGGTGACGCACACTTGTCTCGGACAAGTGGGAGATTGGTGGAGTAAGTGACCTCAACAATAGTGCGATCACATAATTAAATCTCGATAATAAGAATACAAAAGGGATGATGAATATTATAGTCAACTGGTCAACATAAATCGGTAACGATTGGCTCAATTGAGTTTGACGTTACTGTCGTATGACGGTGGTGATCAGTTGATCCCTTGAGGTCACACCTAAAGGACAATCCCCAATCATGTACATTAATTAATTGTATAGTGATACAGATTAATTAATCCCTTAATTTGAACAGTTTTAAAGTGAGAATTATATCTGATTGTAATATGATTAAATAAGATTCATTTTGGTAATTTAATTGTTATATTACTAAGAATGCATCATGTTTATGAAACATTTGAGATAAGTGAAATTGGTCGATTATAATTACAAACTATTGTAGATTATATTAACCAAATATGAGATGACCCATTTTATTTACATGTAATTATTAAATTTGACTTAAAATGTTAAGTCTAATGATTTGTTATGAAATTGCATTTAAATTGGTTAAATGCACATTTGTAAGCTAAATTACATGTTAGATGTCACATGTCACACTTGTGACACATGACCAATTGCAAAAAAAATAAAATAAAATGGACACCCTTGTTAATGGGTGCACCGGTTTTGGATGGGGTAGGGTAGTGTTTAGGTGTTGATTATTGTTCTAATTGAGAATTAAACATAATCATGACAATTTAGACCTAAACACTCAACCTATTTGCATTGTTAAGAACAAAAATGAAAAGACAACACTCCACCCATGTGGTGTGGGTGGTGGCCGGATGCCACATGCATCAATAAGAGGATTTTTTGCCTCTTATATTGAGCACTCCATTTTCATTCACAAAAACTCATGCAAACTCACTTATCTCTCTAATTTTTCTCTACCTTCTCACTAAAACTTAAAAAGTACTAAAACTTGAAGTTCATATTTCTAATAACATTACTAGTGTAGTAATAAGAGGTTATTAGATTTAATTTAAGGGAGACTACATTTTATACTAGTGTAGTATTTTGTAGAGATTAAGGGTTGTCTTGGGTGCTACTAATTGGAGAGTTTCTACTTTAAAACTTGGAAGATCATCCTCATATTACTAGCTCAAGAAAAATATTTGAAAGGAGTTCAAATATTGTGCCCATATTACTTCATAACCAATGTAAGAAATTGTTCTTTCCTTATCTTTTGTTATGCATGCATAAGATTTATTTAGTTTAAGAGTAAACTAATTGTAAAATAATATTAGAAGTGTCTAATATCGAGTTTAAGAAACTTACAATCCTAACTAATTAATCTTCTCTTATCTCTTCTTTTTCTTTAATCTCTCCTTCTTTATCTTCTGTTGGGTAACAGACGTAGTATTGAGCGGAAGCGTCGACCTATTACCCTCTTGCGGGAGTGTGATTCTAAAATGGGCTAGATGATAATTAAATACGTCAACAAAATAGAGAATAATGACACACCTATTTTCACGTGGAAAACCCCTCTGAATAAGGGTAAAAAACCACGGGACCCTTAGGCCGCTTAATATCTCCACTATAAGCAAAATAATGGAAATACAATGTCTTTCCTAGTACCCACTAGGAGCTTACAAATATTATTCTGGCTACCCAGATAAACACTCGGACCCTCAGAAATAATATTCTAAATGTGTGGGACTCAGTCGGAGATTATATATACGCCTTTCCGACTGGATACCGTACTGACAGGATTATTTGAGCAGTACCACACCAACTCTCAAACTCTTTGTATTTCTCTCACACTCTAAGTAAGTGGCTCTTATTTCTCACTTACCAGCTTATGTGTTTGCTGGGATGTTTTGTGAATGAATGAAGTGCTCTTGGTGTTTGCTATTTATAGTACTCAACCCCTGTGCATTTTGCAACTGACGCAATGAAAACATGGAGTTGGAATTGTTGACATTGTTCTGCATGCCTACTATTTGCCTCCAAGCTACACCGTCCTATCATACTACTCCTTGCAAACACATTTTTTCTTCTACGCATTTAATGCATGTGGGCCCCACTTGGAGGGGCCCATTTATTCCAACAATTCTCCCCCTCCCGACGAGGTGGGGACTCTGCCATACCCGCTTTCTTTAGACACACATCGAGCTTTTCCATGGGTAGCGTCTTCGTCATCATATCCGACCCATTGTCGTCAGTATGGATTTTCTCGAGCTATAGGAGATTGGAATCTAACACATTTCGGAACCAATGATATCTCACATCGATATGCTTGGACCTGGAATGGAAGGTGGGATTCTTTGCGAGATGAATAGCACTCTGACTATCACAATATAGTTGACACTTTTCCTTTTCTTGACCCAACTCTTGTAAGAACTTCTTCATCGATAAGAGTTCTTTACAAGCTTAAGTTACCGCAATGTACTCTGCTTCTGTTGTAGACAGAGCTACACACTTCTGTAACCTGGATTGCCATGATACTGCTCCCCCTGCATATGTCATCAGGTATCTCGAGGTTGATTTTCAGGAGTCTGGATCTCCGGCTAGATCGGCATCTGTATATCCATCTAACACATGGTCGCCTTGACCAAAACATAAACACATCTTGGAGGTACCGCGCAAATACCTGAGGATCCATTTGACAGCTTCCTAGTGCGCTTTTCCTGGTTTTGAGAGGAACCGGCTAACGACACCAACTGCGTAAGCGATGTCTGGTCTTGTGCACACCATTGCGTACATAAGACTTCCAACTGCAAATGCATAAGGAACTTTCTGCATCTCTTGTTCATCGGCCTCACTTTCAGGACATTGTTGAGAGCTCAACTTAAAATGACCAGCTAGTAGAGAACTTATTGGCTTTGAGTTATGCATGTTGAACCTCTCTAACAGCTTCTCAATATATCTTTCCTGTGACAGCCATATTTTCTTCTTCTTCCTGTCACAAGAGATCTTCATTCCAAGGATTTGTTTTGTAGGACCCAAGTCTTTCATAGCAATGTACTTGGTCATCGCCTTTTTCAGATTGACGATCTTCATAGTATCACGGCCAACGATCAACATATCGTCAACGTACAACACAAGGATGATATTATCCCCGTCAAGAAACTTTTTCACGAATACACAGTGGTCTGCAGTCTGATAGCCATGATCTATCATGAAGGATTCAAATTTCTTGTACCACTGTCGTGGAGCTTGATTTAGACCGTACAAGCTCTTGTTAAACCGACATACTAAGTGTTCAGTTCCCTTCTCCTCAAACCCCTCGGGCTGCTCCATGAAAATTTCTTCTTCCAAATCACCATGTAGGAAGACTGTCTTCACGTCGAGTTGTTCGATCTCCATATCCATGCTTGCAGTCATGCCAAGCAGAACTCGGATAAAACACATTTTCACGACCGGCGAAAAGATTTCATCGAAATTTATTCTCTTCTTCTGACTGAACCCTTTCACAACTAACCTTGCTTTGTATCTTGGTTGTGAGCCATTTTCTTCAGTCTTCAACTTGAACACCCACTTATTCTTGACTGCTTTCTTGCCCTTCGGCAACTCTACCAGATCATATGTGTGGTTCTCATGCAAGGATTTGATCTCCTCTTGTATGGCTATTTTCCATTCTTTCTGGTGAACATCCGCAATAGCCTCATTATAAGACTCTGGCTCTCCCCCGTCACTAAGTAATGACCACATGCTTGGTGAAAGGAGAGAATTTGGCTTTTAAGGCCTACCAGATCTCCTCACTCCCTGAGGTTGTTGTTGAGGTTGTTGAATCACTTGATCTTGTGGCGGTTCTGGTCCATCACCATCAGGATCATCGTCGTGAACTTCTCCCCCATGATCATCATTTTTTTCAGGAGCTTTTAGGTCCATATCAGCTGGACTCATGGGGTCAGACTTTGGTTTCTTTGGCTTCTCAAAGTCTTCTATCGTCTGATCTTCGAAGAATACCACATCTCTACTTCTGAAGATCTTCTTGTCTACCGGGTCCCACAGACGATAACCGAACTCTTCTTTCCCATACCCAACGAAGATGCATTGCTTTGTCTTGCTGTCAAGCTTGGCTCTTTCGTCTCTCGGGATATGAGCAAACGCTCTGCATCTGAAGACTCTCAAGTTCTTGTAGGAAACATCTTTTCCTGTCCAAACTCTCTCTAGATATTGCCATCCAGAGGAACTGAGGGGGGTCGGTTGATCAGGTAGACAGCTGTTCTTAGTGCTTCTTTCCAAAACAATTTTGGAAGCTTCGCGTGAGACAGCATGGACCGAATCCTTTCTCCGATTGTCCTATTCATTTTCTCTGCCACACCATTCTGTTGTGGTGTCTTGGGAACTGTTTTCTCATGCCTAATTCCATGCCTTTGACAATACTCTTCAAACGGACCCCAATACTCACCGTCGTTGTCTGCTCTAACGCTCTTTAACTTCTTGCCAGATTCTCTCTCAACTATGGCATGGAACCCCTTGAATAATTCTAGTACTAGGGACTTAATTGACAAAGCAGAGGCCCAGATTTTTCTAGAACGATCATCAATGAAAGTCACGAAATAAAATGCATCGTCATGTGACTTTACAGTTATTGAGCTGACATCTGTGTGGACTAAATCCAACACGTGGCTACGCCTTTTCCGAGGCGTTCTTTGAAATGCCACTTTATGTTGTTTCCCAGCCAAACAATCAACACAGGGTTTAAGTGGCACACCTTTCACTTCAGGGAGGATTTTATTACGAGCGAAGATTTGTAGGCCCTTCTCGCTCATATGCCCGAGCCTTTTGTGCCATAGCTCGATTGAGGCATCTGGTGCAACAATGTTTGCCTCTCCATGACTCACCTTTGCTTGAGTCATATACAATGTTCTCTGCTTCTTTCCTCGAGCCACGATCATAGAACCTCTAGTCAACTTCCATTTGCCATCATTGAGTTGACTGCAATAACCTTCATCATCCAACATTTTGGCAGACATTAAGTTTAACCAGATGTCAGGAACATGTCGAACATTCTTCAGTACTAACTTATGCCCATTGTTGGTTTGCAAACAAACATCTCCAATACCAATGATTTTGGAGGAACCATCATTTCCCATTCTTACATTACCGTAGTTTCCGGCAGTGTAAGAAGAGAAGAAGTCGACATTTGAGGTGATGTGGTCTGACGCTCCAGAGTCAACAACCCACATACTATCCTCACATGCCACATTTAGGTAACCCTCGTCGCTTATAAAAAATACTTCATCACTGGCAACTACAACACTAGTTTCACCTTGGCTTTCGTGATCACCATTGCGAGACTTTCCTTTAGCAAGATCACGTTTCCTTAGCCGACATTCGTTCTACTTGTGGCCCGGCTTCTCGCAATAGTAGCAGGTAACTTTTTTTCTGGCCTTCGATCTCCCCCTGGATTGGTCGCGTTTTTGCGACCCTCTGCCTCTACCTCTTCCACGAGAGGTTTCAGCGACATAGACTTCTACAGAGTTGGAAGTACCAAATTCTTTTCTTCTAACTTCTTCATTGAGCTAGCTATCTTTCACAGTCGTCATTGTGAGATTTCCTTCTGGAATAGAGTTGCTTAAGGACACCACGAGCGTTTCCCAACTATCAGGGAGAGAGATGAGAAGTAAGAGTGCCTGAACCTTATCTGCGAGACTTATCTTCATGCTTGTTATTTGATTTAACAAGCCCTGGTAGTCATTGAGGTGCTCCACCATGCTACGACCGTCTTTGTACTCATGTCTTACTAGTCGTCAAACTAGATAGGCTTTGTAGAGAGCCGTCTTGCGTTCGTACATAGACTCCAATCTATTCCAGAGTGTAATAGCCACCGTATCGCTGGCTACATGCTGAAAAACACTCTGATCGATAAATTGACGGATCAATCCGATAACTTTTCGGTTTAATGTATTCCATGCATCTTCCATTTTATCATCGGGTGTCGTCGAAGATTCGACGACATGGTGCATATCTTTACAATAAAGAATATACTCCATTCTTAACTTCCAAATTGGATAATTGGTCGCCATTAATTTTATCATGCCACCAATTGTGACGGTATCCTCCATTTTGAAAAATTATACAAAGTATACCGAGAGCTAGCAGAGCTCTGATACCACTCTGTTGCGTAACAGACGTAATATTGAGCGGAAGTGTCGACCTATTACCCTCTTACGGGAGTGTGATTGTAAAATGGGCTAGACGATAATTAAATACGTCAACAAAATAGAGAATAATGACACACCGATTTTAACGTGGAAAACCCTTCTGAATAAGGGTAAAAACCACAGGACCCTTAGGCCGCTTAATATCTCCATTATAAGCAAAATAATGGGAGTACAATGCCTTTCCTAGTACCCACTAGGAGCTTACAAATATTATTCTGGCTACCCGGATAAACACTCGGACCCTCAGAAATAATATTCTAAATGTGTGGGACTCAGTCGGAGATTTTACGCCTTTCCGACTGGATACCGTACTGACAGGATTATTTGAGCAGTACCACACCAACTCTCAAACTCTCTGTATTTCTCTCACACTCTCAGTAAGTAGTTCTTATTTCTCACTTACCGGCTTATGTGTTTGCTGGGATGTTTTGTGGATGAATTAAGTGCTCTTGGTGCTTGCTATTTATAGTACTCAATCCCTATGCATTTTGCAACTAACACAATGAAAACATGGAGTTAGAATTGTTGACATTGTTCTGCATCCCTACTATTTGCCTCCAAGCTACACCGTCCTATCATACTACTCCTTGTAAACACATTTTTTCTTCTATGCATTTAATGCATGTGGGCCCCACTTGGAGGGACCCATTTATTCCAACATCTTCTTATATTCGTATGAATTAGGAGAAAGTGCGGCGAAATTAACGACGAAGTTACAGAACAAATTTTAGTGTTAGTTTTGTCATATTTGGAAATTAATGGGAAACATAAGATTTGGTATTCTGTGTTTGTACTCGTTTTTAAGGTTAATTTGTTACAATTTTAGTGTTTTTAAGGAGAGTGAGAATTAGAAGAAGAATGGCGAGTCTAAAGTGAAAATAAAAGTTGGGAGTCTTAATTCTTCTGAACACAGTAAAAGGTCTATGGTTTATTTTTAAGATACTTGTTGCAATTTGGTATATCATATGAGTTTGTAGTGTCATAGATTCAATAAGGTTAGCTACGGTTTCTGTGGTTTTCCTTGAATTTTTGGTAATTTGTAGTGTGGTTTTCTGGATTTTTTAGTATAGGAAGGAGTAAAGAGATGAAGATCATCAATAATGAGAAAGATGGGGCCTCTTTAGTTTTTACCTGCTACTACGAGTTAATAAACGGTCAATTCTATTCAAAGCGGAGAGGTATAATAGTAGGTTATACTGGTAGTTAAATTATAGTTTGGAGTATTTTGAGAAGCACCTAAAAAGTTTAGAGTATTCCTATTAAATAACCCTATTATTTCTGTAGATACGATTCTGCGGACGATATTGAGATGTTCAATCGTTGTTACACTTACACTTCGTAGTTTGTAGTTACCTAAAGCTAATTCAACTGACAATATATATCGAGAGACATTATGAATGTCTCAAAATACCATATCATAATCCATCACGAATAATGTTCTTATCTCATAAAAATAAAATTGTTCATATTGAGGTTCTTCCCATGATCAATATATTCGTATTTCAGTGATGTTCTCACTTCTTGAATATATGTGATATATGTGACAAGTATTTTAATAAAGTGGAAACATTAATAAGACATGGAGGGAGTACATTACAATGCATATCAAACAAGCCTCAAACCCGGGCAAGTACCTAACTAGACCAAGTAGCTCGGTAGGGTTTGTATTTTGAGTTTGAAAAATGACGAAAGAGAGGTATGCCTTTATACAAGTCGCTTAATTACACATTAAAATAACTAATGTTAGCTAGACACTTAATAATTCATCTGAAATTGATGGCGCATTGCAGACTTTGTAGTAGAGTCCGGAATAATTCTTCATAAATTCTCATATCTTTAATCAAGTTGTGTCTCATATAAGGAAAGATGAAAGATTTATTTTTGATGAGGTTTCGTTCAAAGGGAGAAGATCAGAGGTGATCATTTGTGAGCCTGGGCAGACATAGGCTTGGCCTATCTTTGAAAAAGTGTATAACAGATCTAATACGCCTTGTCACAAGATACAAGGTGACCAAATAATTTAGGTGATATACTATTCATCTCAAGTTAGTCTTGAAATAACTTATGCTAGTTAGGAGTTGTAGTAGATTCCGAAACAGCTCTTAAGATTTTAATTGTAGTAGTAGGATCTAAAAGAGTTCTTCATAAATTCTCATACATTTCATCATGTATATAACTCATTAAAATCCTCACGAAAATGAGAAGTAACATGAAATTATTATTGTTGACCAGTATTTCTCCATTGACAAAATATAAGGTGACGAAATCATTTAGGTGACTATTCATCTCGACCAAATCTTCAACCTTTGCTCGAAACAAAATGTCTTCAACCTTTGCTCGAGAAAAAATGTCCTCAACCTTTGCGCGAGTGTTCAGTTAAAAATACCGCAAGCGTACGGGTCAATTGTAGATGCTTACGAGTCGATCTCAGGGAAGTAAAGTTAAGTACTAGTCGAATTAGATTATACTTTAGCTACGAGGAATCAATAATAGAGAATTAGCTAGACTAAATTTATGAGCAAATAACAATGATTTTAATCAATAACTAAAAGGTCTAAGGTCCATAGTCTCGTTGTAGGTCGACAAGCTCTACTAAACATGAATAATTACCAAATCACTACTCGGATTAGACACTACCTAATTTGCTATTAAAAACTCTTCCGAGCTAATTAAACTCCCTAATATTGATCAACCTACCTACTTCCATAAGCAAATTAAACCAAGTAGAGGCATTAAGTTGATAGTTAAGTCCTAATTATCAATTAGACACTTCCATGAATAACTAATAATCAAAGATAAGATTAATGTTCTAAACTAAACCGTCATGCTTCCACAAATTGATTCAATTTTAACCTATTATTAGATGATGAACTTGGTGGATAAATCTCGTCACAAAACAATTCTCAATTCCCATTGAACAATTAACTTGCTCCTAGATTCATTCAATCAAAAACAACAATCCAATTCAATATAAATCTTTATCTAAATCCGAGATACCGATTAGGTAATCAAAATAAACAATTCAATTCATGCTTGTCATCCCTACAACAATCCTACGAACCCTAGATGGGAAATTACTCACTCATAATAAAACAAGACAAACAATTCATAATTAAAACAATATAAGACATAATTAAAAGAATAGATGAAATAATACTTGTAATTAAAGAACCTGAATGTTGAATAGAACGGAATATAATTGCAATAATCCAAAGAGCGAAGTAATTAAATCTTAATCTAGAGAGTTCTTGTAATTAGGGCTAATGATATTTTTAAGCCTAAGATAAAAACAATGTATGTAAAACTAAGTATTCAAGGGCTTTTAATAATAGGTCTTTTATTAGAACTTGGAAACTAAGCTAAATTGGAGTTTCCAAAACTCAAATATGAGTTTTCGCAGTCTCCCCGCCCGGGGATAATTTCCCCCCGTCCGGGGGAGTACTTCTGCCCAATTGCGGCTTCAAGTGCCAGTTTCCCCGCCCGGGGCTAATTTCACCCCCGCCCGGGGGATATCTTCTTAACTTCTCTCCTTCATAAAATACTTCAATCTCTATGCTCATGACATCTAAGCCTTTGTCCTTCATTCCAATGTCCGAGAACTCGTTTCTCATCACTCCTAATGGATACCTTTCCAAGGATGGTTCGTTTTGACCTGAAACAAACACGAAACATACCAAAGCGTAGTATATATCGAAACATGACGAAACCATGCAAAACAAGCCTAAAATCATATCAAGGGGAGTCAAAATAATCCTAATTAAGCTACTAAATATATGTAAAATAAGCACTTAACAGCGAGACAAAATATCTTCAACCTTCGCTCGAGATATAGTGTTTATATGGGAGGGATAAATTGTTTATCAGAAAATGAGAAGCAACATGGAATTATTTTTGTTGACCAGTGTTTTTCAATTAACAAAAAATAAGGTGACGAAATCTTTTAGGTGACTTCTCATCTAAACCAAGTTTTCAACCTTTGCTCGAGATAAAATGTCTTCAACCATTGCTCAAGAAAATATAGCTTCAAGCTTTGCTCGAAACAAAATGTCTTCAACCTTTACTCGAGAAAATATATCTTCAACCTTTGCGCGAGATAAAATTTCTTCAACCTTTCCGCGAGACAAAATGTTCTTTAACGGATCAAATAGTTCTGCTGGATCAGTATTCTCAGCAGACAAATGATTTAGAAGAAAAAGCTGCTTTATCAAGGCATGTCGAAGTGTACCGGTGTACCCCATACTTCCATCATTATTATTCCTTTGAAGGAAGAACATCAAGACATGACACATTGATATAAATAATATGCAGCTTCCATCTTGCCATTGCACAAGTTTGAAAAACTTGCAACGACAATATAGGAGGAAATCCATATGTTTATGCACCCAGGTTTGCTTTGTCAATTATCTCTACCCGTGTTTCTTTCGGCACTATGTAGAGTGTTAGGCACAACCGTGACTCTTACGAGTTACAAAAGTTTCCGCAACAACTCTTACGAGTGTTAGGAAATCCATATGTTTATGCACCCAGATTTAAGCTCGTTGCCTCTTGTCGTAATTCATCATAATTTCTTCAATCCCTATTAACAACATAATAAAAGTCAATCAAATGCATGCTCCGATGTTATTTTCAAGATTATGGCTGAGTTGGTAACTCGAAATGAAAAAAAGACGATCAAAGTTTTCAATGTAACTTATGTGTAACTCTTAGTAGAATAGGTACAATATAAATGAGATTAACTAATATTGAGTTTTAAGTAATTAAGTTTCTACTCCGTAATTAAGTTTCAAATGAGTTTTTGGCTTATCTAATCTTCTAAAGTATTTACTAACAATAGGGAAAACTAAAATTTTCACGCTAAACACAACTTAAGCTATATATAGTTGGGCCTAAGTTGTAGGTGTTATTCAAGATACTCCGTATATGTTAGGCGTATTATATGATGTGTTACAATATATTCAAACATTCAACTTTTATATTTTTTCTGTGGGACAATTACTCAGTTAGTCAAGTTTGTTTCCGTGGGACAATTACTTTTAGTCATTTCAAGCCTTTTTACTCAGTTAGAGTTATATTTTTCTGGACATTTTCGCGTAAGTGGTTTCGGATCGGGTCGTCGGGTCAGTTTTGGTCAACACTTCGGGTCATGTTCGGGTCGGGTCGGCTCAATTCGGATTTCGGGTCACATTGGAAGATTATAGTTTGGCTTAATTTTGAGTCTCGGGTCGGGTTGATTTTGCGAGGTCTACTTGAGATCCACCCCACCCACAACCCTGCATGTCCCCGCCCCCTTATACCTGACTTACCCATTTTCCCCCCCTTATTCCTACATTATTATATACTAGGTGGAATTCTCGTGCTACGCACGGACCATTTTTTAATTGTCTCTAATTTATTCTGTTTGCGAAATTGAATTATATGTGTGGTGATAAAACCTTGAACACACAAATTAATAGAGTAACATTCGTGAGAAATCTTGAACAATATAAAAAAATTACCTAATTAAAGAGGTAATCGACTTAATTATATTAAATTTGTTAAATTATACTCAAAATTCATGACAACATAAGTAAATTTATTAGTGGATCGGATGGAGATTCAGAGCAGTAGTAGCCAATACTCAATACAGTATGAGAGGACGGAATGACTTAAAAAGTGAAAGTATATTAGGCCTTTCAAAGTGAAAGTACACATAATCAAATTCTTATGAAAATAGGATTATAGTAGTGTTTGGGGTATAGTCTTACGTAAAGCTAAATATGAGTAATTAATAACGTAAAGACTTAATGCCCGTGCGATGCACGCGCCTAGATGTAATATTTTATCATGCATAATGTAGAAATTTAAAAAGTTCAAGGTATGATGTACCCCCTCCGTCCCGGTCATTTGTTTATCATTTTCATTTTATGGTATCTCGTTCATTTACCTTTCTGTTATGAAAGTAATAATATTAAGAAATGGAGTATTAAATGTGTCTAATAATAATATAGCCAGTGGTGGATCTAGGGGGAGCTAGCAGGGGCGGTCGCCCCCCTCCCCCGCCCCCCCGACGGATGAAAATTTTAAAGTTTTAGTTAAAATTTTCGAAATTTAATTTTTTAAAATGTACCTTATAAAATTAGTCGTTCGCCCCCCTAAAAATTTTCGCCCCCCTAATTTCAAATCCTTACTCCGCCACTGGATATAGCTGTCTTATAGCTAAATTTGCTATGCATTAAAAGAATTGTATGTGAGGTTGTGAGTAAAGTTTTTGTGTAATTCATATTTTTTTAATCTCATGACAACACTCCCTATGATCTTGTCCGTATGTTTATGTAATGCAAAATGTATCCTAGAAGGCTATTAGACAACTGTTTAAGGAGGCACTTTATCACCTTTTGTCTTAATTTTTGTAATATATATGAAGTATTAGATCTTTACGTAGATTAAATGGTTTTATGCACTTTATTTATTTCACTTTCATCATTCAATTAAGATCCTAAGTTTAGTTTATGTTTTTTACACTTAATTAAGTTTATGTTCCTTAAATTCAGTTTAAGTCCTATAAGTAAAATGTAATGATGTTATATACTCCGAAGCTATTTGTTAGACTCCATCAAACTTGAGGATCTAATATTTGATATTGTGAGACCCCATCATAATTAAGTGAACTTTTGATTAATCAAATAATATAACATATATACTTAGATCTAATTGTCAATCCTAATACAATAATGCCGACAATCTTAATACATGATTTTAAATTACTAATCCTACTAAAATACTATAAAAACCTTTCTTTCTTCTTACTCTTGTTACAAAAGTATAAGAAAAGAATTTATATTAGAGTGGGTCATAGATTCAAATGTTTTGATGTTTGATATACTTGGCACCATATAATTATATACGTTTTCTTTATATAAAAGATCGTGGAGTTTTATGATATCTCAATGTTAATTTTAATAATGTTAGTTTATTAATTTTGTAAAACTCTCTATAAGATTAGATCTTGAATTTTGATCAAATTGCTCAATATTAGCAAAATTAATTTTTTCGTAACTTTTAATCTTTACTTTACTTAATTCGGAGTATTACTAACATCATTTAACATACCACCACGCATGCACAAGTATTTGACTCCATTTATCTGGTGTTAAGCTAAAAAGAATAATAATGTTGACTGTAATCAGGTTTAAGGATACACAATGATAAAATGTTACGAAGCAAAAATAACCAAAAAGTTAATTAGTTATTTAAGAGTATAAAAAACTAATTAAAAAGAACATACTTAATATTTTTTTGTTTCAACTTCACACAAACACTAATCTTGATTCTTGACATAATTGTGGTTATTGTTAATATAGGTTGATTGTTGGTCAAAGTTGTGCACTATGATTGTTCGTATTAAGCTAAAACGAAATATGCATTGTGATTGTTTCACCGATGAGTATATATATATTAGTGTAGAAATCACTCCTAGTCACTTTTGATCGTCATAACTCCATAGCCAGAACACGTAATAACCATATATACGCATAATAAACAAATCATCAGAAAACTTAGACAATACGGAATACTATTATAAACAAAATTATCAGAATATCATTAGACAATATATTATATTCAAACGTAAAAAATTATGATCAAGTAATAAGAGCTAATGATTTACCGTACAATTAATTGAAGCCAACTATATGACTGATCGTTATAACTCCGTCCAAATTGTAATTGGGCTTGCCTACACGTGATTAATAGAACTTGTGAGAAAATAGCTAAGCAAGAAACTAAGTTCCAAGCAAAAAAGAACGTGAAGAGCAAATTAAAATGCTATAAAAAAATTGAAATTAAAAAAACACAATGTAATAATGAAGAACCATTGAAATAGCATCATAGAAAATAATGTCGAGCATATGAAATAGGAAAACTAAAATTGAAAACATGGACACAATTGAACATAAAGATGGAAAATAACTATTAACTTTTTAGATGAAAACATATATACATATTTATAACCATATAAAGTACTTTTTAGATGAAAGAACTATTAATTGATCTACTACAAAGCCATCAACAATTCCTTTCCGGATGACTTCCTTTTTGCCATAAGTGAGACTCTTCAAAACCAAACACCTTGGTTTTTGGCCCTTGCAATTTACATTGTTGGTGGTGTATTTCCACCGGACATGAACCACAATCAAAAGAAGAGGTTCTTATTTGAAGCGAAAAGGTATTTTTGGGATGACCCCATGCTATTCAAAGAGTGTGGCGATAGTATGTTTCAGAGGTGTGTGCCTCAATGGGAGTGTGAGGATGTCATGAGAGGGTGCCACTCCTCTCCATATGGAGGGCAACATGGAGCAAGCAAAACCATAACCAAAATTCTACAATCCGGTTTCTTTTGGCCCTCAATGTTTCAAGACGTCAAGAAATTTGGCCAATGTTGTGGCGCTTGCCAACGCGCCGGTAACATTTCTTGGAGAAAAGAAATACCTCAAAGGGGGATAGTTGAGGTTGAAATATTCAATGTGTGGGGGATAGATTATCAAGGTCCCTTCATCTCTTCAAAGGGTAATAGACACATCCTCGTGGTCGTAGACTATGTGTCAAAATGGGTTGAGGCGGTTTACGTGACTCTAGTGACTAACAAAAGAAAGTCTATCAACTAAATTGATCTTATATAATATTATTCTTATTATCTTAAAAGTTCTTATCATCTTTGTTTACTAATAACCTATTATAAAAGGAAGTTTGTAAAAGTTGGAAACTCTAATATCGGACGAATTTCAACTTTTAATGTGGGAGCTCGAAAGTCATTTGCAATTGTTGGACTCTCTGTAATCGCTCGAAAACTTCCTGATTTAATTATATAGAATGATAATAACTACACTAACCAAAACTAAGATTGAGTGATTTTTTTTTTCTAACGTTATTTCATTATTTGAAATTTTTGTCTAATTAATTAAATGGTAAACTATTTCAGACCTCTTTGTAAAGATGCATTTGTATAAATTTTACGAGACTAGTAAGTTTTAGATTTAAGAACTATATTTTCATAAAAGCGTTTTCTAAGGAAAAAGGTAGTTTGGCGGGTTAATGTAATAACGCTTACCGATTAATTAAGTTCAAAGATAATCGATCAAACACGAAAATCACGGTTGTAAAACTAATAGATAGATTGGATGAAAATTGATTTTATGTATCATTTGTTTGGTAAATATGGAAGATTTAGGTTTGAAATAAGAGAAAAAAGGATTTACGGAAAGTGATAATTGTTTAATAGTGGAGGTTGTTGCCTTTTAGTTTTTGTTTTTTATTCTATAGTGAGCGTAGCAAGTACCCGACACCTAAGTGTATGACGTAACAGAGTAATCTCAACTTTTGTTTTTTTTAATTCAAGTCAAATTTAAGGTAACCGAGCCATTATTAAACTTACCTCTAACTCCCACGATTCAAATCAAATTTACATATTAATATTTTTTTTTTGTTTTGGTATAATATAAGGATATTAATATTTTCATTGAATCAAATCATTATAGTCGAGTTGGTTTTGCAAGACCTACTTAAAATATCTAACATGATGGTTGTTTGTCGATACTACTCAAAAGAGGCCTAGTAGATGAGACTCAAAATATAAAAGGGAAAAGATACGAAAAGGGCAAATATTATGATTTTGACTTGACAAAAACATGCAACTAGCTAGACATGGTTATTCATGCATCAACGTGTTCCTTCATCAACCAATCTCTATCTTTACTTCATTTCCCCTATTATCTCTTACCTTCTCCATCTTCATTCTTATTCTTCCTACCATTATTATTTCTTCTTCATTTAATTGTCTTTCTAAGTATTCTTCTTTTTCGTACGTTGCTTACTTCTCTCATTTCTACCTCCACGTTATCCTTATAAACATGTACTTATATATATACTACGTGTATTTTTCCAACACTACATATTTGCTTTGCTAGGTCGTTGAAATTTATTAATTTTAGTTATAACTTTAGCATATATATCATTGTATAAAGTTGTCTTATATAATCTCACTTTATAACAACAACAACTATTATTTTTATTATTATTATTATTCAAAAAACATAATGTCCCATCCCTCAACATTGCATCTACTTGCCACTTCAAGAGAAGAAAACAAGTTAGGTTCGTCACAAGTTATTAACCAAGTTGATGTAATTTATAGTGCATACCTAAATAATTACTTCTTTCGTCTCAGTTAATAGTTTACCTTTGCTTTATTATCCTTGTCTTACAGAATAAAGCAAACGTAAATAATTCATGAGATATAGGGAGTATATTTTGACATATATGTGATAAAAAAAAAGGTTAGGGGTTTTTGCAGAGGAAAGTGATGAAGAGATGTTTACGGTTCCGGAACTGGATGAAAATAGAGAAGAGACAAAAGAGATAGCAAGCCAAGGGAGCTTACAAAGCTGTAACAACAATGGTGGTGAACAAGCGGGTCCCGTTAAGCGAAGAAGGGGTCGTAATCCCGTTGACAAGGAGTATAGGAGACTCAAGAGGTTTTATCTTCATCTTCTTGAATTGTATATTTTTTTCCATACATGTTATATTCCCTACTAAGATTTGTGTTCATGATCATGGTTTTCGATCTCCTGGAATCAAAGACTCGTTATTCTTTAATTAGCTTAGAATCAAGCTATAATAAAGTCATAATATTCATAATGCAATAGTGTTCATGTGGTGATAATACACACTTGGCTCATACGTTGATAAATTGCATTTATTTCATGGCTATATTTATTTCATCTTATGTTGATCTGATAAAATAGAGGTTCGATGATGATGCCGCACACAAATTCTCCTTTGATATTGTCTTAAGCTTAAGACGGTCTCTTTTTATGTGGTGTGATTCCTTTAATACGGAGTACTAGCTGAAGTGACTATGTTGTATGTTTAAGACGGATTTAAGCAGGACTAACTCGGTAAATAAAGCATTATTAAAACTTTTACAATGAAAAACTAAAGTATTTTTGTAAGGGATATTGTAGATGACGTGTATCCGAATAATGTAAAGATGAGATATGAACTTTAGATCATACATTAAATTTCTCATGATATACTGACAAGTTTCACAAGGTGACATGGTGTAGTCCAATTCAACATGCACAACTGTAGAAGCTTAACTGGCAGTAAAGTGCAATTCTATTTCAAAATCATTTCATGTATAAATCTAAGGGGACAAGACAACCTTGTTTAAAATACATCTCCATTGAGTTATTCGGTAATGGTTTTAGTATCACCTTTTTACATGTTTAATGTCGGTGGGTATAAATTAGAGAAAGAATTGGAAAATACGAAAATATAGTATTGAAATATACTCGTAGCTTTCTGTATCACTTAGTGACACTATTTAGTGATATCTAATTTTATTGCATTTTAACTTATTTTTAGTTAGAAAGCTTACTTGATGCTTGTAAGACTTTATATATTTTTTTTAATGAGGTTTGGGTGTAATAATAATAATAAAAGGTGTTAAAATAAATGCAGGTTACTAAGGAATAGAGTATCAGCTCAGCAAGCACGAGAAAAGAAGAAGGTATACGTGAATGATTTGGAGTCAAGAGCTAAAGAACTCCAAGAGAATAGCTTCAAATTAGAAGAGAAAATTTCTATTCTCACCAACGAAAATAGTATGCTTCGTAAGGTAATAAATGATGCCATCATACCATTTTATTTTGTATTTTTAAAGGGTTATATGTTCCTATTTAATTTAATGACGATAAGAATTAAGAGTTTAAGACCATTAAAAAATACATCTCTCATGCACCCTAGCTTTTATATCGACTACGGCCCTGTTCTTTTGGACTTAAAGTCACCCTCTTTAATAAGTTCAGTTTAGCTCCTATAAGTTCAGATCAGCAAAATTCAGCAAAATTAAGTTCAGTTTAGTTCAGCTCCTATAAGTTCAGTTCAGTTTAGTTCAGCTCTTATAATTCACTTCAGTTCAGCTCTTATAAGTTCAGCAAAATTAAGTTCGGTTCAAAAACCTTAACTTAACTTATATTAAATTATTTATGTTAGACATGTTAATAACTTATTAATTAAAATTAACGTGTTTTATAAAATAAGACGGTCCACTTTTATATATGAAATAACTTTTCATTTAATGCTATTATATAAGTTGTCTTTTCATATATTACTCTGTTTCACGTTTTTTATTATTAAATTAATTAGTTATATACCATTTATAACTAAGTCTTCAAGTTAAATTGATGATTATTTTATAGTTATGAAAATGAAAACTAATATAAATCACCCTAAAAATTTGTAAATTACACTAATCTTTGGGTTAGATGTACAACTATATTTATTAGGACAAATATTTGACAAGGAAGATAGAGATAAAAAAGAAAGATATGAGGAAAAGGAAAAAATGAATATATATGATTAAAAAAAGATGTAATAAGTGAATAATATAATGTGTATAAAGTGATAATTTTATTATTTTATTTTGTATTTTACACCATATATATATTTTTTTTGTTAATAATATCTTTAAAAAGTAAAGATAATAATCATAGTAATAAAGTTAAATTAAATTAATCTAAGTTAAATTCAGATTATATAAGTTATGTTCAGAAAAGTATCAGCTCATATAAGTTCAGTTCAGCTCCTATAAGTTAAGTTCAGTTCAGCTCCTATAAGTTCAGTTCAGAAAAGTTCAGCTCTTATAAGTTCAGTTTAGAAAAATTCAGCAAAATTCAGCCCAAAAGAACGGAATCGTAACTTCCTCTTATCCACATAAAATTAATACTTATTTTTGGGTGGTTTTCTAGGCGTTCATTTGACACTACCTTTTTATAAAAAATAAAATTTTATGAAAGAAATTTTTATAACAAATCTATATTGTAATCTACTTATGTATTTTGTTCTAAGCTCCCTTCATTAAATTTAAATTTCAAATTAATTATTGTTGAAGGGTAGTATAGGAATTTAACATTAATTAATTCATTTAATAATAATGATGATAAAAAATTTAAAAAAATGAAAGATTTTGACTGATATTTGTGTGCCATATATATTGGTGGAAGTGTGGAACAATTCATGTTGGGATTCCATATGAACACAAATTCTCGTTCAAGACGGGCTCTATTCGTCACAAGCTGAAAATAGATAATGTTCCTTTCACAATATGCAAGTGGGAGGGCAATTGGAGGGTAAATGGAGCATCTCACTTGTCCTCCCACTTGCACATTGTGAGAGGGGCATTATCCATCTTCAACTTGTGGCGGATAGTGCCCGTCTTCAGTAAGACATGCTGCCATATGAATAGCATATAGTTCTTTTTTTTTTATTAATTGGTAAATGTATGACATGAGGAAGATGAAGAAGGGTTTGTTATTATGATATGTAATAGTGAAGTATTAGATATATATATAGTTTAAGTTTATTTTAATTGATATCTTTAATAGTTTATTTTATTAATATATAATAGATTTTGATTACGGTTTTATCCCTACGATCTTGGTGCAAAAATGAAAACTACAATTTAATTTTAATTTTTTTTTCTATTTTTTTACTAGGGTGTTACTGAAACCTCGATGTCGCTTTAGCACTTACCTTCAAAGTTATCGGAAATAATATACATGGTTAAAATTTTTAAAGTTTGACACACAAAAAGTAAATGTTACATACCTTAGGTGTGGAGACAAGGAATATGTATTTTCCTCGTAAAAACATTATTCTACTCCGTAGTTTTGTACTCCGTAAAAGATTAATGTCTTATATTAGTGGTGGAGTCAGGAGTGTAGAGGATACTCCCTAAGTAATAATGAGAAATGGAAATCTTTTTAGCCACAATTTGAATTTTCCAATTTGTGTTCTTTAAATCTCTTACAAATTCACTATAATTAGAAATTGAAACCTTTTAAACCATTCTATATTTTCCCGTATATAACTTCAAATTTTGATTCTCCCACAATATTTACTGCTTGTGAGATTTTAAACCGTGACAAATAGGTCGAGTAAGAATACACACGACTTATCTAGGTTGTTGGGTAAGAATACGATTTTTTTCAATTTAATCAAAAGTTTATTTACAGGTACTTATGAACACTAGACCGAAGGTTGATGACGACCAAGAATCGAAACATGGGTGATTTGAAGAAAACCTAACTCCATGCGTATATTACGAATATGTAATTTATTCGTAGCTAAAGTTGTAAGGGAATTTCCGACATCGTCAAACCCATAATAAGTTGCTTCTAAAAATCAGTACACCGGAATAATGTAAGATTATGATTAAGCAACATTCATCTTATAGCTAGCTATGCAAAAATGAGTATTATTATCCTATATGTGTAGTTGTGTACGAGTATTTGTTATTCAAATAACGGTCTTAGAAATTTCCAATACTAATTTTAAACCTTATGTACTATTAAATGCAGTGAATTTGTCGTGTCTTATCGTTGGATACATGAGGATACAAATGAGCGTGATTAAATGTTCACTGTCGTGACAATAAAAGTAATCTACAATTGTAGATTCCGCATACATATAATACTCCCTCTTTTTATACATGTTCCTCATATTACCTTTCTTGAGGTCAACGTTTTAAAACTTTTAAACATATATAAACAACAAACTATATTTTTTAATAATAAAAAATTTAATTAGTTAAATTTGTTAGAAAAAAAATTACCACAAAAACTTATTTCCAAACGGTAATGATAATAAATAAGCGGATAAAATGATGGTCAAAGTGTCGCCTCGAAGATCGCGTATAAAATAAATAAAAGAAACATATGTAAAATGAGGGATTATAAGTTATCAATGAGTGATTGCAAATTATGTTTCAAATTGAGATCTTAATTAAAAAATATTCTATAGTATCAGTTACGCTCACCCACCTATAATTATCAATAAGGGGTTATTTGGTTACCCACTAAAAAACATAGGAAGTCTAATTCATGTGAATTGCAAAATGACTAATTTGTTTGGTTACCTCAATTCACATAAATTGCAACTTCCCATGAATCCTCTATATATTAAAACCCAACCATTTACTTCATTCTCCTTAACCCACGTCATCAATATCAAAGTCTTTTTCATTTTTCTCTGGTGGGCCCCACCAGTCTTTCTAATTTTATTTAATAAGCCATTTTCTTGCAAGGAAAGTAGCATGATACGGAGAATGATTAAAAAAACCCAAAAAAGAATGAGACTTACAAAATTCAACCCATATATATTAAATAAAAACAAAATTTACAATAAAAAATAAGATTACTGAATATGGGTATAATATCCATTATACTTACACTTTTAAAATAAATAAATCATATTCAAAACTATCACTTCTAACTTTTATTGAAATATTAAAAATAAATGCAAATATATAATAAAAAAATCAGTTAATTCCTATTTAGGAATACAAATCTAATTTCTATACTTATTAATAAATTAAACGGCCAATACCTTAGCCCTAAAAAAAAATTTCACGGCTATGGGAAATTTTGAAGTGATCTTTAAAGTTCTATTATTTTCAAAAAAATCAATTCCATACTTACAATTTTTTTTAATAATGGAATTTTAAAACTGATTGAAAGGCTAATATTCCGTATATTTTAAAAACAAAAAAAATAAGGAAAGGTATATATGAAAATAGACTGTCACTATAAATTAAAAAAGACGAGTATATTTGCATGACTAACCGGAAATAAAAATAAAGCAGATTTTGGTGGCGCCATTGTGGTCCTCAACAATGAAAATGGAGAAGAAAACAAGTTTAACTAAATAAAAAATAAATTTAGCATAGTATTAGTTTTTTTTATAGTGGAGGAGATGAAAATAAATTAAGAAAGAGTGGTGAGGCTGGAAATGAAAGTCGGCAGATATGGAAATAAAGTGAGTTAGGATTTTGGTGAAATTTTGAGGTTTCATTTTGTGTGATTTTAGGATAGTATTAGTTTTGTGAGAGAGGGTGTCATGTTATGGACTTATGGCCTTGGGTTAACAATCTAATTTTATTGGGTTAACAATCTTCCTTCTATTAAAATACAAATATTTAAAGTCATTTGGTTAAATCACCTTATTATGTACACAAGGATCCATTAACTTTATAACTTCATTTAATTAAAATACACCTTCTAAAATATGAGTAATACTTACAAAATGATTTATACCTTAATTTTTTTATTTCCATTTTTATGAATTATTCCAGTTAAAATTTAGTACACATTTGTTTTAGTATCATTGATTTTGTACCAAATATAAATTAAAAAAAACATTTCATATATTATTTTCCCCACTTTTACACAAATTAGTAAGAAAATACTATGTAACTAAAATAATACTCTCCTTCTATTGAAGGATGATATAATCGTAAATTGGTGTTGATTGGTCATGTCAGTTTTATTGGAAAATAATATTGATAATAATATAGACATACTTATAATTAAATTATATAATATATTTATAACCCTACCAGTTTACAAAATTATAAATAAATTCAACAAAATAAATTACTGTTAAATGAAATGAATACTAATTGGTGAAAAACTATCAATTTATTAAATATTTACTTAATTAAAATGTACTCCGTAGTTTATTTTAACACGATCAAACTGGTTAGTTTATAATATTGGTCATGATAAGTAAGGTGACTCGCGTCCGAACATGCTCCGAAAGCATGTCATAGTTGGTGTATGCTAATTGACTTACAGTTGAAATATATAATTCCCTGTATATTAAAACCCAAACAAATAAAGCCTCCATATTCATCCAAATCACCACTACATATTTTTCAACTTGCAATTATATACAACCCCATTTCCCAAGTTCAACTGCTTTTTCTTTTTATTGTCAACATTAGAATTCTTATATTCCAAGTTCAATAAAAAATTTACCAACAATATTTTAAAAACAAATAATTAAAATTTATCATATTCAGTAATTTATTTATTTATTGACGGTACTAAATAACAATAAATGATAAAAAAAAAATCTATTTTCCATTAAGTACTTTTTATTAAGTATGATAAATATATAAATAAAAAAACAATAAAGAAAGAAAGTCATAAAGGAAGACACAGTTTTTTTACCGTACTGCATTACTTCTCGACTACTATAAAAAATATTTTAAATCTTCCAACAATAAATTTGGACAAGTTCAAAAAAGAAATCAAGATTTTACTAAAAATAAATCACTTATTTTTATTTTTTTTCACTATTTATTTTGGGTCCATTATTTATTTTGCCTTTTTCATAAATTTTATTTGCTTAATATAACTCATTTGGGGTAATTAAAGACATGGCCACATAAACCCGAACTCGAAAAACCGGTTGAAAATATTTGGGGAGTTTTTATAAAATGTCAACAAAAAAACCAGCGTCGTTGACATTTTTTCTACTTTCTCAACTTTACCCTTGACTTTTAAATTTTCTTACCTCCGCCTCAGTCGATTTTTTAAAAACTTTCATAGATATTTTAATATACACTAATAATTGAGATGACGAGAATACTTTCTTTCTCAATTTTTTTTACTATTTAAAATGAGAATCACAATAGATTTAACGAAAAAATAAATTGAAAAGATCACAAATTAGTAAAACAAAATAAAGTTAACAAATATAAATTACAGTGAATAATGATAATGATTTTTGAACAAATTAATCTATCAATGCAACAAGAATAATTCAAACATCTATATTAAAAGTTACTATAGAAAACACTAAATAAATTTAGACCACGCATGGAAACCCGTCAAATATCAGACTTGGACGTGAATATTTCATTCCTGAAGCTTGGCCAAGATGCGGGTGATCTATGTATAAGAGCAAATTACTTTTTGTTTTTAATAAAAAAAATTATTTTTGTATTTGTTTGAATTATCGTCATTAATACATAAATTTGTTGAGTGGTCGTGAGTTATATGGAGTACGGCTTGGTAGGACTTAGGAGCTTATGAATTAGTAGGGAAATAAAGATTTTGGATTGTTGGGCTACTTGAAAAAAAGTTGGTGGACAAATAATCTTTGGAGAGAGGGTATCTCACTAAGTTATTATTGCGAAACCATTTTCTCAAACTGCTTGATCTAATTTTTGTGTCATTTATATAACTGATTATGACACACAATGTTTTTTTTGTTTGGCACATGTTTTCTTATCAATTGTAACCATTTTTATCATATATTGTAACCATTTTTAATTAGTATCCAATTTTAAAGTATACGTCGATATTTTATTACTTTTTATACAATTTTTTCATCTATATTTAGTATTTCAATAAGTAAAATTGTAAGGTCGTTTTACACTAATTTAGTGTAAAAATGCATTACACAAGAATTATTGTTTGTAAAATATATTTGACTAATTTCATAAATTCCACCCAAATATATCATCATTATCATATATGCTATAATAATAATATTTTTACTTTTTTTCATAAATACATCCCCGTGCAATTTTGCACGAGTTAAAACTAGTTATTCTAATTCCTCCATAATGGAAGAAGTTGCTTACCTAGGTCCCTCTAGGTAAGTGGGAATGCCTACATGAATTGAAATTTCTTTATGCAACCAAACAACAGTTTCTAAATTCACATGAATTTTAAAATCATGTGATCTATCATTTTTTAGGCAATGTAAGTTCCTACATGCAACCAAACGACTCCAAGTCTGTTTTAAGATGAATATATCTATCTTAAAATAAAATGAGTCAAATACTATATAATTTGTATAGATAATAAGACATTTATTATGCTAATATCTAGACGTTTTATTTTTTTGTTTTATCTATGCAAAAAGTATAGTATTTGATATGTCAAAAGTTTATAACGTGTGAGAATTTGTCATAATTGTATTACCTTTGCTAAACTCAGAAGAACTTAATTTATTTGCGCATTAACAAATTTCTTTATGAGTCAAAGTAAAAAAGCTTCGACGGAATCCAAACAAACAATTACTGGTATCTTTTATGTATGTCATATTTTTTTTTTGTATTTTTGATATTCGTCTCATTGGTTATGTTTTAATGGTATCTTTTATTATTTTATGAAAAATTTAATTTCTTATCATTTTTTAAAAGTAGATCTATTATTTTAAAATAATTCGATTTAAATTTTATCGTGATTTTTTCAAAATATTAAGGACGGTGAATAATCTTTAAAATTGGTAATTTTTTAGTTGGTATTTTTAACTATCCATTTTTCTTCTATCTTATGCTATATGTATTATTTGTTCTATTTTATATGTGACATATTTTTTTTTTATTAATTACAGGGGTTTCTCTTCATGTAGAAGATTATTGAATATTTGGAGTTTTTTTTTGTTGTTTTTTTGTATTGATTGATTAATGTTTATATGCTATTGGTATAATTTATGCAACACAAATGTATAATGTATGATTTTGTGTAAATTTGGAATTAAATAAGAGAAT
Source organism: Heliosperma pusillum (assembly GCA_022085475.1). Lineage (NCBI taxonomy): Eukaryota > Viridiplantae > Streptophyta > Magnoliopsida > Caryophyllales > Caryophyllaceae > Heliosperma > Heliosperma pusillum. The sequence goes on from JAIUZE010014027.1 coordinate 38,011, forward strand.
GAGTGTGAGAGTAATAGATTTGTAATTAAATATGTAAAGGGACGTGGGGCTCCCATATAAAAAAAAGTCACTTTTTTCACCCTAAAAATGAAGAACCAATAAGATTTCTTAAAATGTTTCTTCTTTTATATAAAGAAGATTCCATACCGACAGTGGTGGAGCAGGGTGTGAAAAGATCATATTAGGGAAAGATTGATAATTTTACACATATACTAGCTTACTAGTTTTACACCCGTGCAAATTTACACGGGATTGAATATTGAATTATTTGACTAAATACATAAATAGTGTTGTGAAATAAAGACGGGAGAGACATAGAGAGAAGGTAGAGAGAAAGTAAGGGAGACAGATCTGTGTTATTATTCCATTATAAGGGGTATATATACACATACAATAGGGGTAGAGTTTCCATAAGATAATATATTCTAGTATCCTATAAGATATGGACATCCATATAATAATACTTCATAACACTCTCCCTTGGATGTCCATTACTGAAGAACATGCTTCGTTAAAAACATTACTAGAAAAACCCTATGGGAAAAACACTAGAAAGGAAAATAGTACAATAATCTCCAAACACGCATAACAAGCTGCCTCGTTAAAACCTTTCCATGGAAAACTCAGTGCGACAAAACCATAGATAAGGAAAAAGAGTACAGTGCAGCATGCTACTCCTCCTGATGATAACATGACTGTATATAACTTCAAATGAATCATGCTTTGACGTAACTTCTCGATCGTTGAATAGAATCCATTGTAGTTGATAAATTTTATATCTTCATATCCTTGATAATTTCAATCTTCACATTACGTTAGAACGCACAATTCGGATGTAGTCATTCATGATGACTTTTGATCTTCATTTCAGGTAATACACCAAATAGTGAGAGAAAATAAGTTCAATTCTTCTCATAACATGACATAATATTATGTCTACAACAATTGTCATCTCAACAATCATTACTATATATAGCGTATCAATAATGCACTTGTAGTGCTACCTCGTTAAAAACCTTGATAGGAAAAACCCGTTAAAACAAAAAACCTAGTCGAAGGGAAAAAGAGTGTAGCAATCATCCATATATTGGATCTCTACGGGAGAATCAACGAAATTGTTGGATATTAATAATCCACTTAATACATTAAGTGATTTTATTTTCTAAACCATTGGATTGACATCCTCATTATAAACTTTGACTACATTATTATCCAATCGTTATGGTACTTATGGACCATAAACTTATTCATGTGTCATACAAATATGAATTTTCATATGCTCAAACTGCAGGTTATTGAGACAACAAATGAACTTTAAAGGAGTTTTGATGTTCCATTTTGTAACTAATCACGATATTTTTCAATCGTATTGTAGAGGTTCATATATTTTGTCATGAGTTCAAAACTCAATTGATAATCATTCATAAGAGGCTCCTTTAGGGAGTTTTCCTCGTGGGAGTAAAATATATTTCTCTTTTAAACATTTATCCATAAACAATATTATGAAACATGTGCATACATACGATATGAAACAAACTCCTAAATAACATATTTTAATAGCAATGCAATAAAAAGAATATATACACTAAACTAAGATGCAATGATGATTTATTATCTACATGCACATGATGATGACTCGAAATACAAACTATGTAGTATCTTTTCAATATTCATAATTTCAATTGACTTCAGGTCAATATATGGACTTCAGGTCCATGAGCTCATTTGTAATCAATGATTATATGTCGACAATCAAAATTAGGACTTACATATAATATCTCCACTTTCTAGTCCATTAAACCTCCGCGCGCAAATGCATATCGGTTCCATAACCATATCGATATAATTTCAACATCTCTTGATATTTTCAGTACTGATAAGTGATATCTGAATACATAGGGTACCATTTCTTCTCTACATCAGCCATCTATTATCATTCAGATATTTATGTCACTTTAGGGACATACAAATTTCTTTACAATATAAGAGTACCAACTGCTCATACTTGTCGTCATTTTCTTATTATTTGAAATATGTGAACCGATATGACTTCCACACTACATTCCATGTGTGGTTATTGTTCAATTTGACAAGAATTTCAATTTCCATTACATATAATATCTATGATTAATTTATAGCACGCTATACCACAAATAGGTTAATCTGTCTATAGTTAAATCATAGATCTCAATGTAATGTCACATTTAGACAAGGTGATCAAACTGGTATCGTAATACATCTTCATAACTAAATGAATGCCATCATTTTTAGTTTTATGAACCTCTATTTGATGTATTTCATATTGAAAACAAACCGCTGAACTTCAGGTTCTGTTTGCGGATAACTTACTTGTCTGTTTTTACCAGCTTTTCCTTATCATTCTCCCCCTAAGGTGGTAAAAACTATCAATAACAGATAGATTTAATGGGTAATAAATCATGATATCCACCTTAGATCTAAATTTCTCATATCATAATGAGACTTTGATATAGACACTTTTGTACAATAACAAAAATGTTTCGGAGAATAACATATAATGCAGTTGAATTTCTAATGTGCTGAATCACAATGCCCAATTTGGGAGAACAACGATTTTATATAATAATCAAAATGTGATTTCTGATCACAAGAACTACTCAGAAAAATCATTATCTGGCTACAAGCCATTCAATAGAGTGTCAATCCATACACAAACATTTCAGTTCTTTATTAAACTTCTGAGTAATGTTTATATCTCCAATATCAAATATACTCAATCTCACTGTAGTGTCTTGCCTTTAATGAGATTTCTACACGAGAGAGTTTCAGCACTTATCTTTTCTCTAGGATAACTTCAGGTTTATCAAAACGGGTATAATAAGAACCCGGATGGCCTCAATCGTCACATCTTAACAATTTAATGTCAACTTTTTTATTTAGTTTGACGTCCACAATTTATGACGATATTTTATAAGCACTTGGCTGTGTATAAATAATAAATATATCACACGCCACTTTAATTTCTAGTTGACTATTCATCTTGCTAAACTTCTGGTTAGCAATGTCATATCACGTGCCAAATTTATAGTTGACTATAATTACAGTGCTAAACTTTTTGTTAGCAATATTTCAACATACGACTTCAAATTAAGTCTGTTGTATCTAGCCAAATAAAAATAGATGTGACATAAGACACTCACTGGTCTCTTATTTATATTGACAAGACTAAACATACATATATAACAATATTCCTTCAGGGAATATAATTCATTACTCTTTCTTGTAGTATGAACAAATCATAACTGATCTTTGAATAATCTCAGTTAAACTCAATTAATAATTCATCTGTCCCTTCAGGGGAGGAGGTGAATTCAACGAGTTATAGTGAATTAGTGATCATTCTCTTCATAATATTAAGTAATTTGATCACATGTCACATGTATATGAGATACCGCACATAGTATTTTAATGACTACATTATTTGTATGAATGATAAATATATTTCATACTCAAAACATGATATCTCATTCGCTTCAGGGAATGGTTTTGAATTGATTTGATATGATTCTCAACTTTTAAGAGTATCTTATATTTTGAAAATATTCATGTATAAACATCGAGTTTATTCTTAATTATGATACTCAAATAATACTCACTATATGAAATGTGAGAATTTATAAACACTGTGAACTTCAGGTCACAGTTTTAATATCTGTAAACATTATGAATTTCAGGTCATAATTCAGTATATGTAAACACTATGAACTTCTGGCCATAGTTTCAGTATCTTTAAATACTATGATCTGCAAGCCATAATTCACTATATGTAAACACTATGAACTTCTGGTCATATTTTTAGTGTCTTTCAATACTATGATCTTCATACCATAGTACGACTTTTCTTTTCTCGAAACGAACTTCGCGTATATGTAATATTATGTATCCCATGAATTTTCACGAGATATTCACTTTCATGAGATATTTTATTCCAATGAACTAATTTGGCTCAATAAGACCACATCATTAAGCTCAATTAAGCCTTTTTTAATTGGCTCAATAAGACCACATTATTAGGCTCAATTTAGGCCGCTATATTACGCTTTAACATAAAGCCATGTACTTTATCTCTGCTATAAGCAAAGTTGAAATGTCACATTCACTTCAGGGAATGGACATAGCCAGCTGAAAGAGATTCTTCATCTTTCAATAAAATAATCTCATTTTGTTCAACTTCGGGTGAACAAGATTTTAATGCAAAAATAAAGTTGCCCTTAATAAACACCGCTTTAAACTCAATTACGGTTCATAAACTCATAGATGTGGACTTCTGACCACTAGCATTTATATGTGGACTTTTAGCCACTTTCGCTTTTACAATATGAATATATTGTGTTGATGAGACGGTGAAATTATAATACACCTTTTACACTTTGAACTTCAGGCCAAAGTCGTAATATGATATCTTCTCATCTTTGTAAAATAAATCTTTTGAAACTTCTGGTCCAAAATTTTATGATATATCTTTTTTCAAAACTTATTTTAGTCCATGAAAAAATCATGTTTACCCACCATTAAAATTCAAGGGTAGTAGCCATAATAGAGATCATAATAGCTTTGAATAAAGTTAGCCCCCAACTAGGACTTACATAATATCGACTATGAAATATCAATAATAATTGGGTACCATATTTAGCCTTAATAATAAGAGAGTATCAACAACTGATATCATACAATCAAAGAAAATTTGAACGAACTCAATTCTCAGTTACATGACAAAAAATCGGGAAAAAAGATTATACATCGGAGGTACTACCTCAGACTAGTATAAATTTGAGTTTTTGTGCATTTTTTTCGAACATTTTAAAGTTTATAAATTACATTTTAAATTTTATATGTGATGTTTTTTTAGTTTTATTGTAATTTTTTTAGCTTAATATTCAAATTAATGAACTAAAAATTTTTATAATAAAATTCATAATTTTTAATACTAAACTCAAAAACATTATTGTAAAGCTCAATAACTATATTATCTGTGGTAGTACATCAGATGTATAATCCATATACTGAAAAAAAAAAAAAAAAACCAATAAACTAAGATTCAGAACCAAATATAATATGATCATACCTTAAATACTTAATCATACTAGCTCACTCTGTATCTATGGTGTCATGACAATTGACAAATAAACAAAAGGATTATCATCATAGCAAATCAAATAACATGGAGACCAGAATATGGCAGCAAAATCAATACGGCGGCGTCATCATAACACAGCAACATAAATTAAGCTACCATACTTTGGAGAACGATGCTTAGTCTTTACCCCGCATTGGCCGTATAAAGATTAATACCACGGGTAAGTTTGTTAAGCCAGGATTATACTAATTAATAGAATATAACTATAATATATGGGCATCAACCATTACCTTAAGGTTTTGGTTGAGATGGTTCATCTATCATGATATCAGAGGCAGAGTGACCGAAGGTCACGTGTTCAAACCCTGGCAGCCCCTAATATCTCACAAACTCACCAAGTGGAAAAACCCGCACATGTTATGGGGGGCATGTGCACTAACCAACCACTTTTCAAGCCCAATAGGCAGATATGGACATCCATATAATAATATTTCATAACAAATAGTTAAAAGTGTCTTTTAAATAAGATATCATGATATAATTAACATTTCGTTAAGATTGTCTTATAAATCAGATGTGCAATTCACAGATTGGAAACTACTTATCTAATAAGTAATTTTCGATAGTAAAATACGGTTCATATGAACATAATACGACATACGAAGTAATTTTTAACCAACTTACTTAATCAAACTCTGTTTAGCATCAATATTTTTCTATATCTTCTTTTAAAATGACAAATATGAGTGCAAAATTATTATAGCCACAATTGATACATAATATACACTTTAGCCCAAAAAATGGATCCATGTACAACAATAAGCCAATAACCCTCACAAATTTTATACCTCCATTTAATACTACTCGTCTACTCCCTAGTAATTAATCCTAAAAAAAGACACGCAACTCTTCTCATCTTGATTTTATCCCTCCACTTCCCCCTCTGTCTTCCCTCTCACACACTAACCCCGTTAAATAAATCATAGCCTACAAAAATTACCATCAAAATAATTATTGCATCACAAGTTCATTGAATCATCGGAAAGGATACCGATTTCTCCAAGTATTTAATCTGTCTTATTATATTTTTACCGTTTTGATGAATAAAATTATTTTTTATTAAAAAAATAGAACACTAATTTTTGTGTTTTTTGTTCTTGATTTGGAAAAAAAGTACTAATTTTTATGAGTATTTCGTGTTTTCCGTTTTTTGTCCTAATTTTTTTCCCTTGTGCCTACTTTTTTTTTATAAAATAAATAATGTAGAATGAACAATAGGTTTTTAGTATCATCATCAGTGGTTTTGTTTATAAATAATTTTTATTATCAATTTTTATATTTTCAGAAAAAATCTTTTACGGGGTATTTTTTTTTTAGTATAACTGAAAAATATAGAGAGTTGCATATCTTCATTTTGTAGAAAAACAAAAAATTATGTAAAGAAGGCAAATGTAAGTGTCCATAAATTTTCTAATCATCAAATTTTCTCAATGAAATTAATTATTATTACCAAATTTTTATATTTTCAAAACAAATCTTTTACAGGGTTATTTGTTTTTAGTATAAACGAAAAGTATGGAGAATTGGAGAGTTGCATATCCTCTTTTTGTAAAAACAAAAAACTATGTAAAGAAGGCAGATGTATGTGTCTATATATTTTCTAATTATCAAATTTGCTCAATGAAATACTCATGCACAACAAACTATAGACAAAGGAGAGTAATTACATAAGACTTGAGAAATATAAAATAAGAGGAGAGGGAGTAATTAAAGAAGCCATAATTAATGTGGATCCCGCTATTTTTTTCCTTCATAATTTTCAGGACCCAATGAGAAGGCAAAGAAAGTTTCTAATTTTATATATAGTAGATGACAAATAAGGAAACGAAATCATATACATATAATACAATAATCGGAAAATATATACTATAGCCATAATTGAGTATGAACGCAATCCCGAGAATATGAACGCAATCCCGAGAATATAATCTTATTACCCTCCTTAATTAGGTCGGATCATGGAGAGCCGAAATGCCCAACTTGGAGAGGAATCTTCGAAAACAGAACGACTCAAGGCCTTCGTAAGAAGATCCGCCAATTGCGCAGTAGTGGATATATAACGGGGACGAATAACCCCACGAAGGAACTCATCACGAACAAAATGACAATCAACTTCAATGTGCTTCGTGCGTTTGTGAAAGACCGGATTGCGTGTGAGATATAGTGTGGACTGACTGTCACAATATAAAGGAACCAGACTAGAAGGTGGTACCCCAATTGAGGATAATAAACCGCGTAACCATTTGAGTTCACAAGTAGCATATGCTAAGGCACGATACTCGGCCTCGGCAGAAGAACGAGATACCTTATGTTGCTTCTTGGTTTTCCATGAAACCGGGAACCGCCAAGGGAGATAAAATAAGCAGACAAAGACCGTCTACTAAGCGGACAAGTGGAATAATCCGAGTCACAATAAGCACGAAGTTGTAGCTTAGTTCCAGCGGATAAGAAAATACCTTGGCCATGACACCTTTTCAAATAGCGAACAACATTGAGGACCGCATGCCAATGCTCCAAACGAGGAGTGTGCATGAACAGAGTAACGTAACTCTAGACGAGTAATATTCAGATAAACAAGCTGGCCCACCAAGCGACGATAACGAAGAGGATCAAGAAGAACGTCACTAGTAGACAAGGCGAGCTTGTGTCCTGGTTCAATAGGAATAAGCGCGGTTTGGCACCCATTAAACCGGCTTCTGTAAGTATGTCTAAAGCATACTTGCGCTGAGAAAGAACAATCCCCGTCGGATGACGAGCGACTTCAATATCAATACCAAGAAAATATTTAAGAAAGCCTAAATCCTTCATATTAAAACAAGTACTTAAATATTTCTTGAATTTGCAAATGGCAGCGATGTTGTTACCGGCAATGACGAGGTCATTGACATATACTAGTATGTGCAATTCAATGTCATTTTTAAAATAAGAAAATAACGAGTGATCATATGCACATTGCCCAGGACAGGATACACGAGCCAGGACAGAGAGTTGGTGAAGGGGAACTGATAGTCAAGTGTGAAGGAGTAGGAGATGCATGCGAGGGGATGAGCATGTTGGGAGAAGGTGGTAGAGTATGAGAGGTGGCGGGAGAGACAAGTGAGGGCGGGGTGTTGTCGAGTAGGACATGGTGGTTGAAAGGAGCCGGGGGTGAGGGGATGAGCACTATAAATTCACACTAGGCCTCAGGTGTGACGGAAGGAGGAGGGGTATGGAGTTGGGCGAGACAAGGATACGGAAATTAAGAGTCGAGGAAGTGAACATGTCGTGAGGTATGAATGCGAGAGGTGAGAAGATTGAGACAGAGGTGGGAGCTTTGGGTTAGTGAGTAGCCAAAAAGACACATTGAATTGAGTGGGGTTCGAGTTTGTGAGAAGTGTACGGGCGAAGCCATGGAAAACAGAAGCACCCAAAGTCGTGTAATTTTTTGAGATCGGGCTCTTAGTTAAATAGAGACAAATAAGGAGATTGATTGAAAAGTGTGGACGACGGAAGTCGATTGATAAGATGCACTGATGTGGTGAAGGCGTAAGGCCAGAGTTCGAGGGGGAGCTCATCGTGAGTAAGAAGGGAGAGCTTGGTTATGACAATGTGTTCATAGCGACGCTCTACAAATCCGTTATGCTCAGGCTTGTGTGGAGGGGAGGCGAGGTGAGTTACGGCAGAGATGTTTAAGTGAGGAGTGAGTTTAATATATTCTCCTCTGTTGTCGGAATAAAATTGACGAACGGATCTTTTGAAATAATTTTCAACAATCGCACGAAATTTGGTGAAGGTAGAGCGAGAGTCGGATTTTTGTTTTAATGGGTAAATCCATACGTGATGAGTGAAATGAACAACAATAATAATATAGTATTTAAACTGTTGGACCTATTTTATAGTTTTGATAATGACATGTATATACTTGATAATGTGCTTTAATTGATATATCATATGCATGTAATTGTGTGCTTTAATCTTATCATAGCTAACAACAATTATAAGAAAGGAGATCAAAGTTATAGGAGCTTAAGGCATAACTTTGAGGATTTCTGTGAGACAAAGTTATAGGAGCTTGAGGTATAAGTTTGGAAGTTCCTATGCAAAGTTATAGCTATTCTGGTTATAACATTGAAGAAACAATTCAAGCAAGATCTACATCAAATAACACAAGACTCAAGATGGAGGGTCTTTGTGATCAAGATGAAGAGATGATCCATATACTGAAAATATTTGTGAAGATTAGATATTATAGGTCGTCATTCAGTAACTAATTCATTAGAGTGATTTTTATGTAAGTAAAGTTATGACTCACTTATAACTGTACATACTAAGTTCAAAGTTATAGCTTTAACCTATAACTTTGGATGATAGAGTTGATGCATGATTTTGGAAATAAATCTTTTAAATATTTTCAAAAAGAGAAAGAGTATTTTTATATTTTTCAAAAGTTTTAATAGATAGTGTATTTATGAGATTCTATTGGTTAGTAATACAACTTATGAGTTGTTATGCTACCTAGGGTTTCTAATACATTTTATCTCAATTTGTTGTTAACCTAATAAGCCCACCTAGTGATTGTGCCACCTAGGGTTTCGTGAAACCTAGGGTTTGTGCCTCCTAGGGATGCGTGCTCCTAGGTTGCGTGATGAAGAGATCAACGACCTTTATGGCACGTTTCCTTCTTTGTATCAATCTAGGATTCTAATAATATCCTTACAACAATATTTTGAGATATTAAAGGTAAATATATTTCTTAAAGAGAAAGCTAGGGTTTTAGATTTTATATCTCCTATGCTTCTATTATAAATACTCATTCCATCTCAATCATTCAACAACGACTTTTTATACAATTGAGAGAATTTTACAAATTGATTTTAAACAAACTTTGAGCAAAATATTTATTATTTTTATTGTTTGTTTTTCCAAAAAAGTCGTGCATCAATTATTATCAATCACTCGCGTGAAATACGTTATTGGATAATAGTACATCACATAATCTTACTTATTCTTTAACGAGAATCTTTGTGAGATATATTATACTTTCTTATTAACGTAAGATAGTATAGAGTATTTAGCGATGCTCACCTTGAGTTATAATCATAGTTGATTATACGAGTGAGTTGATAATTTTTGTAATCCGTAGAAAGGTACTAAAGATTATTAATCGAGAATAGTGGACGTAAGTTTCGACTTGTGAAACTGAACCACTTCAAAAATCGCTTGTGTTTCTCTTTACTTTTCGTTATTTCGTTATTTGCATATTACTTTGATTAATTAATTAGTTGATTTTAAGTAATAAAATCAAATAATTAATTACACATCGTAAAAGTCGAAAAAGTGGGCTAGTTTTTAATACTCAATTCA
>JAIUZE010014028.1:0-37894 GCA_022085475.1 Heliosperma pusillum
TGGAGATTATACCGACCGAGATCCGAGATTCTGTTGAGGTTTTGGAAAGCTTTGCAAGAAGCCAGGGTAGTAAGTTGTTGATGAGTACTGCTTTCATGCGACCGAGGATGGTCAGTGAGAGGACTATTCAGATTTAGAAAGATTTGCTTAGGGCTTGTGCTCTTGAATCCAGTCTAGTTGGGAAAAGAAAAGAGTTTACGTTGGTGGAGTTTTCTTACAACAACAGTTATCATGCATCGATTAAGATGGCTCCTTATGAAGCTCTTTATGGAAGGAAATGTCGGAGTCCTATATGTTGGAATCAATTGAGTGACAATCGTGATTTAGGCCCCGATATTCTTGTTGAAACCATTGATAATGTGAAGGTCATTCGTGATAGAATGAAAGCCGCTCAAGACCGTCAAAAGTCTTATGCCGATATCCGAAGAAGGCCGTTAGAGTTTGAAGTGGGTGATGAAGTGTTCTTGAAGGTGTCTCCTATGAAGGGTGTTAAACGGTTTGGTGTTAAGGGTAAATTGAGCCCGAAATACATTGGACCTTTTGATATTGTGGAAAGGATTGGTACCGTTGCTTATAAGTTGGATTTGCCGCCGAATTTGGCTAAGGTTCATGATGTATTCCATGTTTCTCAATTGAGAAAGTATGTTAGTGATCCAAGCCATGTTTTTCAAAGGGAATTGCCCGAGCTTGAACCGAATCTATCCTTTGAAGAGAAGCCGATCCGTATCCTAGACCGTAAGGATAGGAAGTTGAGAAGTAAAGTAGTTCCTTTGGTAAAAATCTTGTGGAGAAGTGCTAATGTCGAAGAAGAGACTTGGGAAACCGAAGCTTCTATGCGTAGTAAATATCCGAGTCTTTTCGAGTAAGGTAATTTTTATTTTTCCTCAAGTTTCGAGGACGAAACTTTTAAAAGGTGGGGTGATTGTAACACCCGGAAATGTACCCTATTTTTCTAGTAGAAATATTTTACGAAAGCTTTTCAGTAATTTTATGTTTTAATTTATAATTTTAAGTTTTGAGTCGAATTTAATATTTCCGAGTTCGTATTTGGAATTTCTGCGAGATTTCATGAAAATCCCGTCTTAAGTCGAGTTTGACTTTTCTTGACTTTTGAGTCGGGTTTGACTTTCTTGACTTTGAAACCGTCTTTGACTTTTTCCTACACAACTCACACTACTCCCTCCTTAACCTAATATTCATTCAACACAAAATCAAACCAAGCTTTCTTCCTCTCTAAGAAAACCCAATTATTTCTCTCTTTGAATATCGATCTTTGAATCATCGTAACTTCTTCATTACTTGATAGAATTTACGTAAGTTTATCTTATTCTTCTTCCCGTACCTTCCTCTATCCGTATTGATATTAAAATCATCGTCTTTCTCGCTTTTCAAATTTCCCGTCTTTCTCAAGATGAACTTTATTCATCTTTTTGCGATCTATTTGTAGGTGGTGACCTCCAAGATCCCGACAAAGACTATTTTCTTATAGAAGAGGAGCTTGACGATTAGTGAAGTCGCTTAAAGGTAACGGTGAAGGGTTACTCGGTATCATTTACGTGTTTTACATGTTTATATGCTAGAAATCGTATTTAGAATACGATTAGGAAGATTAGAATTCATGCTATGATTAGTAAATGATGTTATATGATGAATATTGATGATATATATTGATTGTTGATGATTATTAAAAGTATATATAAGTTTTGGATTGAATTGGTTAAGCTTTGGAAGCTCACGGATGAAGGGGTGTTCCCAGCCGGTCGACCGGCCGCCGGTCTGACCACCGGCTGAGAACACTCCAGTAACTCATTTGGAAATTTGGTTTTTGCATGAAGAGGTGCTCCAGGCCGGCCCACCGGCCACCGGTCAACCCACCGGCCTGGAACACATCAGTAAGGGAAGTTTTGATTTTGGTGTAATGCTCTGTGCCGGTCGACCGGCCGCCGGTCCACTGACCGGCCCAGACCTCTTTTCTCTGTTTTTTGGGTTTTGCCTTGTGTTCTGAGCCGGCCCACCGGCCACCGGTCCCCTGCCCGGCCTGGAACACGGCTGTGTTGTTTTTCTTTAACTTATAAAACTCGTAATTTATAATAGTTCGCATGATTCGTTTATCGTATAATTTTACGTAATGTCTTATAATATTCATGTTTTGGATATATGATATCTCTTTCGCATGTTGATGATTATTAGAAGTATATATAATTTTCTTTAACTTTTTTTTTTTTTTTTTAAACAGCAGCAGTGAACAGTAACCGGGCTTCATAAAAAAAATTTCGGTGTTGCCAATATCGCTAGATCGGTACAAATTTCAATATCTAATCGTTATTAAAATTCATTCAAACTAGATTATTCAATTTAACCTTTTAAAATGAACATCTAAATCATGAGTAAATCGATTATTCTTATATTCATTTAATCACAATCGCTTTGAACATCATTAAAATTGAATCATTATTCAAAAATCATCAATTTAAAACAATGAATCCGAAAATAATAGCAACCATAAAATCAAAACAATTCCATCTTACTTTAATTCAATCCTTATCAAATTAAAACAACCACAAATTTATTATATTGAATTTTAACCTTTTAAAATAACAATATCAATAAATCAACAATGCAAAAAACAAAAACCCTAAAAAAAAAAATCACACGGCTACAACAATAAAAATTCAGCTGTGAAAAAAAAAAATTCGGTAAATTTTTTTTTTTTTTTCTCAAATTTATATTTCATAAAAATGAAAAACATATAATATAATTTTGTAGCCAAAAGCTCTGATACCACTTGTGGGAATAACTGTTTACATCCCCTTAAAATTTAGGATTATAACAAAATTATATAATATGAATGCAAGTCATTAATATGAAAACGATATAAAATAAAGAGAAAACGAATTGAACCTTTGGTCCTAGCAAAATTCGGCCTAAGAACAGATATCAAAATAGATATCCTCCTAATCGTCTCACCCAAGATTGATCAAGATATGCCCTTCTCCTTTGTTAGAAAGATGATTAAAAGTTACAGTTAACCTTTTTAATTTTTTTGTTTTGTGTGATGGAGGCACTTGTGAGAAAGAAAATTAGGTTAGAATTTTTTTTCTCTTTTCCTTCTTATTGCACGGCACACTTAGGTATTATATGAGGAGATTTAGTCTCCTCAAATAACTACCCATTGACCCGAAAAACCCGAGTGTATCTGGGCACTTTTTCCGGTCATTTTAGCTTCTAACATAATGTAATATATTATAATCGTCATTAGTCAAAGACCGACATTATAATACATCATTAATTATAAATATCCGTATATTTATAATTTTACAATTAATTATAACGGTTTATGTTTAATTAGCTTACATTATAAACAACAATTAAATATAACCTTTTATATTCAATTTACGAATTACAGTTAATTCGTCTTAGCTAACATTATTTAATCGTTATTAAATAATTATATAATCATCACATTGACTAACCTTTTAGTCAAAAACACCGATTAACCTTTTAGTCATTTAATAAGGCATCAATATGATTATTTTCTCAAATAATCACATCTCTCAATCACATCCTTTAGGTGTGGCTTTTAGGGACCAGTTGATCACCGCCATCTGTATGACGATAACGTCAAACTTATCTAGCAAGCCAACCGTTATCGATAAACGTTAATCAACTGATTACAATACAAAGTATACCCTGTGAACCTACAGAGATTTATTTATGTTATTGCACTAACTGTGGAGGACACTGACCCCAACACTAACACAAACAATCATATTTATCAAAACCTTAAGACTAGTATACTAACACAAATCAAAATCATCCATACTAACAAAATAATACTAATAACACTAATATTATTAACATACTAAAACTAATCAAAAAACACTAACCAAAACCCCTATACTACCAACACTAACACAAATCATGAAAATTATCAAATCCCCATTACTAACAACACTAACCCAAATCAAAATTAACAATACCAACAAAATTAATACTAACAATACTACCACTAATCAAACTCCAATACTAACCACAATTATTAACACTAATTCAAACTTCACCAAACCCTAAGTAATTAACATCTAAAAACCTAATAAACATCACAAATCTTTACAATAAATCTATCAAATCATCAAAAAACTAATGAAAATCATAAATTAAACATATAAACTTAACATTAATTTAAGAAATTGAAATTAAAACTATAAATATACCTTCACAAATTAAAAGAATATGAGGTGGTTGACGGATATGTGGTCGGAGTGTGGTGTCGGAGCTTGGTGTCGGAGCGTGGTGTCGGATCTTGGTGTCGGAGTAGGGGTTGAATCGCCGTAGGTTTGTTTTTTTTTTCAGATTTGGTTTAGATAAGGAAGAAGGGAAAGTCGCGGATTTTGGATTAGTTAAAGAGATTTGGCGACTGAAAATGGCGACGGATTTGGCAGTCACCAATTTGGCGACTGAAATCAGTCGCCAATTTGAGTTTCAGTCGCCAAATTGGCGACGGATGGCAGTCGCCCGAGATTTTTAGTGAAAATTTTTGCAATTCCTTCAGTCGCTAAATTAGCGACTACATTCAGTCGCCAAATTACTTAATCAGTCGCCAAATTGGAGACTACTGAACTCCGTCGCCTTATAACGGTCGCCTGAAACAAGAATTCTTGTAGTGTAATTAGGGAAGTAGGGATCGATCCTCAGGGAGTACGTGTTAACTATGAATTGTTATGGGGTGATTTTCATTTAAGGCTGATTCATTTGGGGTGATTGTCTAAACTATTAACATGAAATAAAATGACAATTATGTAATGACGATATTTTAAATGACGAGTATGGAAATTGCAATAAAAATAAATCTAATCTAATTGACGGAAAGAAAGGTGACGATAATTAAATCTAACTAAGAACGATAATTAAAATAACAATATTGAAAAACTACCTAACTACAATAATAGAAAACTAATAAACTAACAAATGACAATAAAATAAACTATCTAAGAACGTAAATAAAATGACGATAAAATAAACTAACTAAAACGATAAAATAAACTATCTAATCAAATTGATATAGAGAATTAGATATTCATGTCAAATGATTTAAAAGCTTTATTGATACCAATATTAGAATTACTACGATTGTATAAGCCTTGTAGCGGTATATTCCTCTCGGATTCGTACCGACTTTTTAATGGGTCCTAACGTCCTCTCAGCCTGGTTAGGTCACTAAACCCCTATTGGCAGTCCTAATTCCCATCCCAACTCTCGTTTCTAAGACGAAAATTGACTAATACAAACAATTGCTTATGGCCACTAAACAAAGTTATAGAATTTGACACAACCAAAGGAAGAAACAAACAAGGTGGTTCTATTCGTATCGACTCTTCTTTTAATTCATTTTAACTAGCAAATCACTTTAATATTTCAATCTTATTTATTGTATTTACATAATGATAATTTTACACTTTACTAAATTCGATTTACGTGATTAAATAGATTAAGAGGAAAATGATAAGCATAATTAAACTACAAAATAAAAGTACTAAAATGATTAAGGTGATCAAGATTATATTAGTAATGATTCTAATGATGAATTTTATGGTGATTATTATATGATTAGGCAAAATACAATATGACATATTAAAGGATATTTTGGTTTCAACTAGATTACTTTAACATGGATTTCTACCAACAATAATATAAAAACAAGACTAATAAGATTATAATTCATGAACTTAATATGATGAAAACAATATAACTAACATAAATACTATAATTAGAAAACAATGATGTTGGAAATTGCGTAAATAAAGGATAGAAAATTAATGATAGAAAATTACCGGGATTGGAGTACAATTATGTAAGAAAGCAAAGAACAAATATCCAACCCAATACAATGACAAATGCTTATTGAAACACTAGAGAAGTACTTCGAAATTAGTATAAAAACAGTCTAAGATTGCATAAACTATAAACAATGATCTAAAACTTGTATGAAAGAAATATGTAAACTATTGTGTTGTGTTGTATGCTAATTGTGTAATTGTGTGTTGTTCTCTTTTGTTGTGTGATGATCCTTGGCTTTTATAGGGCTGCATAGCTGCTGTATTTTGTCCAAATTTGTATCCTAGACAAAGCCATAAAACACTCCATTAAAGCTTGGTAGAAGAAGAGCCAAGAGACGTTCATCAACAGACATACCCGATCGGGTATGTGTAAATCCGATCGGGTATGTAACCCTGATGGATTTTTTCGTCTCTTCCAATTTCGTCTTTGGGCACGGAATCCTATGCCTTCTTGCTCAATGCAACACGTAATTGGGCTTGGGATAGTCTTCCTTTGACTTGGGTTGATGTTTTCCTTTGAGAAACAAAGTCAAAGTCCAAGATGAGTCCACTTGAGGAAGGATGTAGCGGAATCGTAGTCAAATCGTGAAATTGCTATCATCGGTTCCTCGTAAACTTGTATTCTAGTGTTTTTGCTCCATAAAGTAAGAAAATATAGCAAAACCGCTTCATTTCCTATAAAACGAGACAAAGTACGCAAAACAACTAGAATAGCAATATTAGCTCGTTAATCACTTAACAAAGTGCATAAATCATATAGAAATCGAGCTAAAACGGGGGATAAATTAGTACAAAATATCGCTTATCAAACTCCCCCAAGCTAAACCCTTGCTTGTCCTCAAGCAAACATAACAATCATAACCTGGACAAGGGTAGCAAACAATGATCAATCTATCATCCAAATCTCAAAAATAAACTCTTAACAAGTAGATGAATCATAAACCCGAAACAACAAGGGCGAAGGAAAGTGCGAATCATGGTTGAGATTTACATAACGGCGTAGCATAGAAAATATTCTTTGGACTTTTTCTGCTTTTGCATGATCTTATTGACTATGGACTCTTTCGATACACTCTTCACTCAAATGTTTGTGAAAATAGGAAATATTGGTTCAAATTTGAAGTGACACTCTCCTATCTACAACTTCTAAAAATGTGCCCGCAGTCTAGTATGGTAGACAATCCAAATTCATTAAATAAGACTAATCATGATCAAAATGTAATGTAAGAAGCATTAGAGAAATAAAGAAGAGGTTTGGGAAATTTGGGTAAAAAGTGGACAAACGATTTTGGTCATGTGGGGCTTTAAGTCAAGCTAGTAACAACCAAATGTGTAGTGGATACTCAATCCAAATCGTACAAATTCCCATAAACAATAGTCAAAGCCAAAAACAACATATTGGCTTATTAAACATGACAAATCAAGTTACGACTTCCCGAAATTTTCCTTTCTTTTCCTTTTTATTCATGGAAGCGTTTTTCTCTTCTTTTTCTTTTCTCTTTTTTTTCCTCTTTTGAGCTTTTTTCTTTCATTTTTTTTTCTTTCAAAGCTCTTTTTTTTTTTCCTTTTTTCTTTCAAATTTCTTTTACTGAAAAATACGGGAATCAGCAATCCCAAGACAGCGGGTTCACACTAAATGGTGGGAAAAATCAGAATATCGCAAAAGTATAGAACACTACATATATAGTCAGTTACTAGCTCAACAAGGGTAGGCAATAATGTAATGTAGCTAGAAAGAAGGGTGTTTTTGGGCAATGCGAAATGTGAACAAGTGTAAATGGCTTCAAAATGTAGATCATGATAGTAATACTTATAGAAAATGGAATAAAAACCATACTTATGCGTTTTGATGTGACACAGACTATAAGGAGAAACTACTCACTCCTAAACTGGGATCGGGGTCAGATGTACCGACCACTGGAGGCGCTACCTTACAATATGAGTAGCTTGCCAAAGTCAAGATCAAGCTTAATTAAGTCCAAATGCAACTTTCTACCTACTGTGTACAAGACATCCCCATGAATGCATAATTCCTCATAACATAATGAAACATCAGCTTATAAAAACTATAAATTGAGAAGTGTAAGATGAAAATGATCTATTGTTTTTTATTGTTTTAATTTTTTTTTTCAAAATGATAAAAACAAACAAAGGAAAAATAAACCAAAAATAAACTAATAAAATCAGAAGAAAATAAGCTAATGAGAAAAGTAAAAATCTAAATGCAATCCTAAATGCAGTAAGTCCTAAATGCAAATCCTCCCCCAAGCTAAAACGTCACATTGTCCTCAATGTGCATGCAGTTATAATAGAAGCAAACCGAGAAACGGTTGGTAGCACATAGAACAGAGAAACAAGATGAAATTCTAATGGGAAAAGGGGCTAAAAAGAAAACTAAAAATGCTAAAAATAAAAGAAAGAAAGAAAAGCTTACAAAATGTCTAGCCTCCCCCAAGCTAGTATAAACAAGGGGAGCTTGTTATCATCTCATCTCAAAGGCCACCAGCTACGACCTCTCCTCTCTGAAGGGGCGGCTCGGATGGGGATCCAGAAGCATCTGTATAGTAGGTATCATCTGCAGAATAATAACTACTATTAGAAGCAATGATCCCAGTAGGGTTGCTGGCTCCTAAGGAATGGTACTCATCTACTTCGTGACCACTAAAATCACCTACATACCCTCCAAAACACTCGACGCCATAGTCAGTACCACAATAATCAGGTCCACTCTGATGCACACCTGCATCATAAGCAGTATCATACCCCCCTTCGGGCCAAGTATAGAAAGACGGGTGGGGGCCTCAGGTCTAATCACACCTTGCCTCGCAAAGTGATCATAAATGGGGTGCAGAGCAAGCTGCTGGTCTGACCGGACTCTATCAATGGATCATGGTCAAAACTTGAAACATGGCGGTCACGTCGCCCGTAGCATGGGTCGACTGAGAGGATGATCCTACCTCAGGGCGGTGGGACCTAATCTGAACAGGGGGGTCATTGGGGGTTATATCCCCAACAGGAAGAAAATAAGTGGGACGGGGTAAGATGGCCTCACCCTCCTGAAGTTCAGGACGCTGCCTAAGCAATGGAATCTGGTTTACCTCAGCGGTCAACTTGACCGAATCACGGCCAGCTATCCTCCAAATCATATGGGGGTCAGAGATACGAAACCAATTAAGTTGAACAAAGTAATCATAATCCAACCCATTTCCCATCTCGGTGGGAGGTGTAGTCAATGCCTGGAGGTCAGTGGTGGCTTGGTTAAAACCACAAACTCGCGTAGCAAGGTGAGTGATAAGGCCTCCATAAACAATGCCAGTGTTCTTTGGATTAGTAGCTTTAGTCAACTGAACAGCAAAATAGTAAGGAATACTAATAGACCATGGTTCATCACCATCTACATTCAAAAACCCTCCTAAAATATCTAACTCTACCCGTTTCACCAAATGTGGCTCAGCACGGCCCAAGAAGGTCCATCCCATGAATCTTTGCCAGATTCTAATGGCGGGATGATGGATGTGTTGGTGTGGGACATGGTCCCAACGAGAGACAGGATAAGTAGAAATGGTGTTCCAAACATAGCTAATATCAAAGCCTTCGGGAGGTGAAGTAATAGTGTCCCTGTGGGTGAGACCGAATTGGTCAGCAAAGATCCCTAAGTCCATACTATAGTTATCATTGAATAATCGAAACCGGACTTGAGGAATAGAGCCTCTATTCCTAGACCTTTGCAACTCAAATGAGCTCAAGAATTCAAGGGTCAATTGAGGGTAGGTCTTATAATTAAAGTTCATACTGGCATTCATTCCTAGACCCCTAAATAACGCCTTGACATGCTCATAAAGCTTCATGTGTCTTAAGGAAGAAACATCAAGGAATTTGGTAGCTCTCATACCCTTGGTCTTGATGATACACCAATTTTGCCATTGCTTGTTCGGGCTAAACTCCACATCCGGAAAATCGGGATCATGCATAGCACCTCCTTGATTTTCGGTTTGATCATCGGCTTCTAACATTTCTATGTCCTCTTAATGGGCTATACTACTTTCTCCTTGGTTGGTAGTTCTTTCCCTCTTTGATCTCCTTATTGTAGGTGCCATTTGCTACAATAAACTAGTATTAGAACACTTCATTATAAACACAAATTGATAGCATAAGTGTTATAATACTAGGCTTTTAAGCACCAATTCAAGCATAACAACATAAGTGAAACATTATCATGCTACCTTTGAGCACAAATTGATATTCTTAAGCACACTAGTACAGAAATAGCTTTTGGCTACGGCTAAAAAGGACTTTTGGCTACGGCTCCTCAACCGTAGTAAATCAAGGTGTTGCCGTAGATCAAGTATTTAAGGCTACGGTTAGGAACCGTAGCCTTAAGTGACTTTTGGCTACGGCTGTTAAGATTTAGCCGTAGCCTTATGTAGATAAAAGGCTACGGTTCTATTTTGACAACCGTAGCCGTTTCTCAATTAAAATTTTAAAAAAAAAATTCCAAAAATATATATTTTTTCGTAATTTTAGTCTTTTATTAAGATAATAATTAATTACAAGACCAATATTTGACATACAACTACCCTTACAAATCAAGATCAATACTTAAAGCCAGAAAATTAGCATCTTCCACGGCATGCATTAGTTAATGCTACAGATTTTCTTCCTGATCCGAGCAGCACCATTAGAATTAGAATTCATCACACATGAACAATTACTTATACACAACTCCAAATAGCGCCTTAATGTTTTTGAACACTTGTTTTCCCGACCTGCCAAATTTGATACATAAAAACCAACCATATGAGAATAACACTTTCAATCAAAAATTGAATTATATAACCACTATGATATTAAAATTTTGTTGAGGTTAAACATGAAAAACTGTGGATTTGACCAATGTAGATGCATTTGGTAACTGAGAAATCTTTACTTCAACTAATATATAATTCTTGTCAAACAAAAACTAATACATTATAAACTTAACCAAGAATTTTAATATCATAGTCGTTGTCTTAAACAATTTTTCTGCGGATCAAGCAACATAACTTAGTACTATTCACATTACATCGTCATCTTAAACAATTTTGAACCATATCATTTTTTTACAAAATTGTTGTGTCCTTCGGGAGGACAGTCATCCTCACACCTAAGCGATTATAATATCTCGTTTTGGTTCTCCTACTTTAGGTGTTAGGAGGCCCGTACTCCCGGAGGACATAAGAATTATAATATCTACATCTAACAGCTTTATCAAAAAAGTGTGTTCAACAATCAACATAATTAAAGTGAAATAATCATGTGATCAAATGTGCAAAAATAATTTCGCAGATGAATTCAGATCAGACAAATCCAATATCTTTGATTTTATTTTCTATCCACTTTGTCCCAATTATTTGTTTACCTTCATTTAAAATACTACTCACAATAAGTAAACAAATGATTGGGACAGACTGAGTATGTCCTACAAAAAAATGACACCCTGATCAGTTGACAGTGTGAACTTGCAATCTATAAATATACAGTACCAATGACACATAATCTGTCTGTAGCAAGGCCAGAATCAAACTACATAACTTACAACATACAAATTGTTTGTTGCACATGTCCGATATTCAAGAGTTCCACTTTGCCATGGTGTCAACAATCATATTTCCTAAACAGCAGCATCTGTAAAATCTTTGTCTTTCACCTGCATATTAAGTTAGTAACTCAGTATATCATATCTCTATAGCTACCATGAAACCCACTAATGTGAGTATACTCTCTTAAACAATAACACCAATGCAATCTTAAACCTGGCATGGTTAATGATTAGCCAGTATAGATCATTGTGCAAAACTGTCAATGTGATGTGGGAAAACACTAAAAATGAAGAATGGAAAACATGAGTAAAACAAAACAAGGAAGATGGAAATAAACGACAAACAGATTTAACAAGAAGGCTTGTAAATTATGGGCGAAATGAGTTCATAAGGTGCACCTCAGAGGGCATGATTGGCATAGTTCTACACCAAAAAGAGATTGTAGTTGGAGCTGGCGCAAAATATGTCAAACTAAAGATGTGTTGAAGCATAATTACTGACAATAGTAATTGCTGCATCTGTGAGGATGCAAAGGAGAAGCATCTTGTCTCAGTGAAGACGGGCACAATCCGTCACAAGCTGAAATAGTTCCCCTCTCACAATATGCAAGTGGGAGTACAAGTGTGGGTATCCATTTGCCCTCCAATTGCAATGCCACTTGCATATTGTGAGAGGGGCACTATCCGTCTTCCACTTGTGACGGATTATGCCCATCTTCAATGAGAATTTGTAAAGGAGAATATCCCCCACCAATTTTTTGATTGCTCGTATAGTAAGAAGGTGATTCAGGGGATTGGGGAATGGATAAAGCTAAGTTGAAACAGTCCAAAGCTTCTGAACTGGAATGAAGGGAGACAATTGGAGGAGCAGTTCATGCGCATACCACATCTAGAAACAAAATAATAAAGGGAGCATTGAGAGCACATTTGACATACCTGAGTGAGTGATACTACAAATAAGAGAGGAAAGTTTGATGAGATGAAGAGACCTAGTTCATCAGCCTCTATCCGGGAAAGGTGGAAGATGATACTACATATAAGAGAGGAAACTGAAGACATGAACATTGGAATGAGCCATTAAATCAGATCTATTTATATGATGAATGGGGAAAAAACTTAAATTCAACATATACTTCCCTTGTCAATAAGATTGTTAACGTAATTGACGCCAGAAATAAAATTTAACTAAAAACCCTAACCCTAATACTTAATTGTACCCTTCAATTATAAAAATACTTGAATCCTAAAACGCAAAAACCACACACTACCAAAATTCGGTGGAAAAAGACAAATCCTCAAAAACAATGAAATGCGATAACTTTACTGATAATCGAAATAAAGAATCATACCTGATTGAGATTATGAACTAAAACGTTGACGAGTGGCGCAGAGAAGGTTGTGGGTCGTCGGTGACGATGTGGCTGTCGGCCGGCGATAACACTGTAAATGTCGGCGAGAGATTAGCGGTGAAAGGTCGTTGTAGGTCATGAGTTGGTTTTTAGATGAATGAAAGTAAAGATAAGGCTGGAATGAAATGTGGGATGAGTAATAAATTGGAAATATGTGGTACATATTTAATATATATTTTTTTAACTAGATTCTTCTTAAGACTACGGTTCATAGAATAACCGTTGCCTTTATTTACTTTAATACCTTCGGCTACGGTTGTTTGTCGATAACCGTAGTCTTTTATAATAGGCTACGAATATTTATAACAACCGTAGCCTTTTCAACTTGCCTAATGTCATTTTTCTATTAGTGGCATAATAATATTTCACTAGGATTTTGAGCAACATTACACTTGAATCATGAGTTTTGGGCACTACTTAAAGATACTAATGCTAAAATAACACAATAAGAGCATAAGTTCAAAGTATAAAGCATAAATTCAAGCATTATACTACCATTAAGCATGAGTGTTTAGCATAAAGTAGAGATGAGTATCCTAATTG
The DNA here is from genome assembly GCA_022085475.1 of Heliosperma pusillum. Taxonomy (NCBI): domain Eukaryota; kingdom Viridiplantae; phylum Streptophyta; class Magnoliopsida; order Caryophyllales; family Caryophyllaceae; genus Heliosperma; species Heliosperma pusillum. The sequence continues at coordinate 13,368 of JAIUZE010014028.1, forward strand.
GCATATGAGTATTCAAATCATAGTAAGCTTAAAAATTAATTACTAACATTCACTCTATATCATGTAAGAAGCATTAGAAATCCAATTTAAACAAGTTTTTCAAGTGAAATCAAAAACCCCCCAAATTTGGGTTAGGGTTTGTTCATGTTGGATTTCTGAAAAATAGAGAGATTGAAGTAACTAAAGTAGAAGTAACTTACTTGATAATGCTTAGATGTTGCCTTGGATGAACTATGGTGACAAATTTTGCAAGAAAGGACTAAGAAATGAAGGATTTTGAGAGATTTTGAGCTTTGAAAATGAAGAATACGGGATAGTAGCAGCAAGCAAAGGGTAGCAATTGTGATTTTATAGAATAAAATAGAGCAAAATACGAAGCAGACAACTTACCCGATCGGGTATACATGGATCCGATCGGGGAAGTTTGCTGATCCGGTTTTTGTTTCTTTTTTCTTTGGTACTTGCTCTTACCTTTTGGCTATAGCCTTGAACATACTTACTAACCTTAATGGACTTGGCAACATGGGCCAAGGGTAGCTCCTTTTCATCTCAATAGGTCCTCCAGTTCCAAGTACGAAAAACTATCACTAAGCATGCATTTCAAAAAATGTAAATAACAAGTAAAACGAAAATTGTTTCCTAGCTATTACAACTCAAAAATCCAAAAAGAGTGTCCAAATAGTCCAAAACAGAATTATCAAACATTGTCTAATAAGGAATGCATAAAAAGAAAATAAAGGGAGAAAGACGGGTTGCCTCCCGAGAAGCGCATTTTTAAGTCATGCTAGACCTTGAATTCCCATCCCTCCTTAAGCCTTGTGAAGGGATATGAGCTCTTTTGCAGCTTGATTTCGTGCTTGAATTTTCATTTACCCTTGCCAACATCCATGGCAATCTCATCCAAATACACTTCCGAAGCTTTGAATGCTTCGAGGTCACCATCTCCTACACTCACTACGTTCCCCTTTCTATCGAAAGTGGCACGTGATCCATCCATTTCAAAAGTGATCTTTTCTCCTTGCACGTCGATACATGCCCCAACCATATTTAGGAAAGGTCTTCCTAATATAATATAGTCATCTCTACCCTTCTTTGAAAATATTACATAAAAATCAACGGGAACAAGGAAGTATCCAATCCGAATGGGGATATCTTCCACAATTCCTGCTGGAGTATGCATAGTTCCATCGGCCAATTGAAGGCTAGTGTTTATAACCTTCATTTGCATTGGGCAATGGTCTTGATAGAAGGAAAAGGGCATGACACTAATAGCGGCCCCTAAGTCACATAATGCATTGCTAACCTTATGAAGACTCATTGTGAAAGAAATATTAAAACAACCTGGATCTTTAAGCTTTATAGGAATGATAATCTTCCCTTCTACAAGGGGAGATTCCTTGGGAAAATCTTCTGTTGTTTCTACTTCTTGCAATGTCTTGTTAATCCTTGCCTCCAATTTTGAAAAAGCTTTGTGGTTTGCCAACGTTGCTTCTCCAACTCTTTCTTCTAACTTCCCTTGAGCTCTTATCAAAGTCATGATCAAAGATTCGAGACGGGATGTTTCCTCATGTGTAGGGGCTCGGGTTGGTTTGGCTAGTAAAGGATTACTGTAAAGTTCGTGGGGTAACCTATGGATGGGCTCCTTACTCTTTCCATTTCCAAGAGGACTATCAAAAGGTTTGTCACTAATCATGTCGATTGTGACTATTAACGGTTCTTCACTCTCTTGGGTGGTTGAACTCGACGAGGTCAACTCTTCTACTCTCTTTTGGAGAGACATGATGGTTGATTTGAGTGAGCATATTGTAGAAAAGAAGTATGAGTACATGTTATGTTGTGCTTGTATTACTTCCCTCAACTTGGAGTCTACTTTTGCTATTGTTTGATCATTTTGAAAGGATGAGTGTGGAATGGTATGAGGTGTAGTAGTAGGTTGAGTTTGGCGAAATTGTGGGTGAAAGGGGTTTAATGGTGTGAGTTTATTCCCACATCTTTGAGGTACATGCCCTATTCCTCCACAAAGTTCACAAGGAGTTGTTGGTGAGGTAAATGGGTTTAAAACTTTTGGACGATATAAAGTATTTCTTGGGGTGGTTTCATTTGATGGAACGGGACATGACAGGGTTGTCGCGTACCCTAATCAAAGATAAATAACCCAGACTAGGCTAACAACAAATTAATGTAATTAGGGAAGTAAGGGGTCGATCTCGGGGAGACGGGAGATACTTGTGAATAGTTGTGGTTAGAACTCTACCTTGGCCGATTAGCAAATGTTTATCACTAATTACTAAATAATAATAATGCAATAAAGAAAAGAATCTAGGGAGGTAGGTTCACACATGTAGATTAACATATTGATGAAATTGGATTTAGGATATGCAAATAATTCATTGAGCGTTCGTAAGAATGGTGTGTTCATTACAATCATAGATCAGATGGTCTAGCAGGCTTTTAGTGCGATTTACTAGGTCTTAATCCACTATGTCATGCTTTGTCTATTCAAATCTCGTATATCTACCTTGGAAAAGAATCCATACTAGTCAAATGATTTTGGCCAAAAATCGATAACTACCGTTACAATCCAACACACATAGACACAACGTTTTAAAGGCACAATTTCTTTTATCCAATTATCATCTTTTAATTAATCTAACATGGCTATCCTACACCCTAGAAGGGTGACTACTTATGCATGATTAACAATGAAAAGGAAACTAAGATTATAAAACTAAGAATGATAAACATGATAAAGGAAATACTAAAAGAAAATGAAACTATAATGTAAAGACGAGAATAAAGATTACCGAAAAGGATGAGCAAAGATTGAAATGGAATAAGAACTTGAATAGGAAATGCAAACCCGGAAACTTGAATTCCAATTACAACTAGAACAACTACAATTGAAGAAAACTTAGAACTAGACTAAACTAAACTAGAGAAAACTAAAACTAAACTAAACTAAGAAAGAAGAAGAACTAAACTAAAGAAAGAAGAGAAGAGATGTTGTGTGAAGAGATGGATGATATGATATGAGGGCTAGAGCATCTATTTATAGTATTAGGGTTTCGTGGAGAAGAGGTCGGGCATTAAACACATAGGTCAAAAATAGGATGAAGGAGCCGCAATGCTCGAAGCAGCACACATACCCGATCGGGTACACACTTACCCGATCGGGTAAGTTGTCTTCTGGAATCATTTGACTAACGTTTCATCTTCCTTTGCTTTGACTTGACTTCCATCATCCCCCTTGACCTCTTGAGTCGGGTTTGTTGATAGGGTTTGATGTAGAGCGATGATTGCTTCTGCCTAATTGATTGATCTTGCGACAACTACGAAACCGTCCTTGCTTCTTCTCTCTTTCGAATTAGTTAACCTTCTTGAAATGCCTTTCACTTGGTCAAGCTTGCTTCTTCAAATCGTCGGGTTCTAGGCAAATGCTCGGGAATATAGAAAAAGAGCGTAGAAACGTCACTTTCCCTGCAAATTAGGTTAGAACATAGGAATTCACCTAGAAGACGATATTAGCTCATAAAGTGGCTTAACAAAGCACAAATGAAATACAAAACCGAGCTAAATTGGGGGTTAAAACCATACAAATATTCACTTATCAAACTCCCCCAAGCTAAACCTTTGCTTGTCCTCAAGCAAACATAAAAAACAATACCAGGACAAGGTTGCAAGCGTTGGTTACTACACCATCAGGAAACAAATCTCAACATAAAGCTTTGGAAACATAATGAATCATAACCCAAAAACAACGTGGGCAAGAATGATACATAAACATGGCTGAGATTTACATAACGGCGTAGCACAAAGAATTTCACTATAGAATTTTTGGCTCTTGCATGATCTGTTGACATATGGACTCTCACGGTACACTCGAACACTCAATGTATGTAAAAGGTGATTTCTTTATGTGTAAATGTTTTGAGACACTCACCTATCTACGACTTATGAAAATGTGTCCGCAGTCTAATATGGTAAACAATTCAAAACACAAGTCAAAGACCACAATGCACATAGAAAAGAAGCCGGAAAAATAGGAAGAAGGCTTTGGGAAATGGGTGAAAGGTAGACAAATAGTTATGGTCATGTGAAGATTAGAATGAGCTAGCAACTGACCAATGATAAATGAATACTCAATCCAAACTTTCGATCAATTTCCCAGAAGACGAAGCCTAAAAGCAACAAATTGGCTTATTACACACGAAACACAAGGGTAAACTCCTTTTGAATATTGACTTGACATTTTGAGGAGATACTCACACCTTCTTTTATTTCTTTTTCTTTCTTTTTCTTTCTTTTTTTTTTCTTTTCCAATTTTTTCATTTTTCTATTTCATTTTCTTTTTCTATTTTTTCTTTTCTGAACATAACATCACTTCTTGTACATTTTCGTTCTCCCAAATTCACTTTGTCATATAAGAACAAATCTTCTCAAAAGAGCACCCACACACCATAGTCAAGCTACTAGCTCAACAGGTAGGCAGTTTTTATGTGTAGCTATTATTTTGTGAAGCATTTGTATGAAGGGGCTTATTTTGAGGGGTAATTCAAAGTGAAAAAGGCTTCAAATCATAGTGAATCATGAATGCAATGCTTATAGAAATGAAATGAGAACCATACTTATGCGTTTTAACATGACACACATCACAAGGAGAACTACACACACCTAAATGAGACTGGGTATGGATGTACCAGCCTAAAGAGGTTCTACCTTACAATATATGTAACTTGCCAAATGTCAAGATTAAGCGTACTCATGTATAGATTCATTCCATGTCTACTGTGTACAAGACTTCCCCATGTATGCAAAATTCAATGAATATTGAATCATTATCTTTTGAAAGCTCTAAGTTTGGGAAATGTAACATGATATCATAGTAAATAAGCAAGCAAAGCATGAAAAGCATTCAATTGTGTTCAGAAATTTTTTAAATTTTCTCAAAAATCTTCTCTTTCTTTTATTCAAAATTTGAAAAATGATAAACTAAAATGCAAAATGGGAAAATGCAATCCCTCCCCCAAGCTAAACATCACATTGTCCTCAATGTGAGCACAAGACAAAATATGCAATGAGATGCTTAATGGGGAAAAGGAAAAATGAAAGAAGAGTGAAGCTTACTAGTCAGCGCGGACTCCCCCAAGCTAGTCTTTTGGACTTGACAAGGAAGGTCTTTATAGATTTCTTCAAAAACTCTTTCATCTGCAAAATAAATCCTAACAACGAAAAAGGGAATACAAAAATAAAAATGCAAAAAGAAAAGGAACACGGGTTGCCTCCCGAGAAGCGCAATTTAAATGTCTTGCTAGACTCTTTATTAATGAAAATCATTCTTTGTGCCTTAAAAAGCATGTCAATGCCCTTAGAAGTCGATCATATACCTGCGCATGAGCTATACAAAAACATATGTAAGCAATTGACAAGATATAGGCACGAAATATTGAAGGTAAGAATTGATATATCTTATCATTGTGCGCATGACAAACTTCATAGATGACCACTGAACTGCTCCACTCGTCAGTGAGAGATGGAGTGAAATATTTAAGATCATGGAACAAACAATTAGTTCCCAAAATATCATTAGTGGACTCTAATTGGGGGTAGGGTGAATCAAAGGATTGGGAATCAAAAATGGGTGGTTGATCCCACTTAATTTCAAGGCTAGGTTCACAAAACCCAGTATCATTTTCAAATAAATCTGGAATATCCTTAGCGAATGGATTTTCAAAGAAATCTGATGACTCGATCGACGACTCTCCATTGGAGTCACAAATGGGCTTAACAACATCCTTGTCTAAAGTCTCGACTACCATATGGTCAATATCAATAATGGGGGTCTCAAAATTGTCAAATGGAACGACACTAGAGTGACTTTCAATAGAAAAGGTTGGACCATCATCATCGTCATCTATTAATTCATATGATTGGGGAGAATTAGACTCACATGGGGGACATGAAAAAGCACAGGAGAAAATAGACTCACATGGGGGGGCTGAAAAAGCATAAGGAAAATTGATTGGCTTACAAATTTGAAACGTGGGTTCTTCCTTTTGCCCTTTGAGTATTTGAAGTTGAGCCCTGATTTCATTGATTTGCTCTTGGATTCTAAACCGCCGGTGCGTTTCATCCAAAGATTGGGATGCCATAAAGTCCAAGAAAATCCAAAGTTCCTTTCCTCTCTTCTGATAAAAACTTCCACCATTCAATTGCATAGCCAGGCTACGATACTTAATGAGCATTCCATGAATCACGACATATCTCATATAGGTCTCATCAAGGGTATACCCACGAGAGATAATATGGTTTGAATAGCTATAAAATCGGTCGAGGTATTCATGGAAAGGTTCATTCTCGCATTGTGGAGGTTGGAAATAGATAGTCATTGAGAGAAAATAAAGCAATCCCTTTGAAAGAAAATATTCCTATTATCTGAAAAGAGTCACTACACTACAAGGAAAAGGTGAGAAAAATCTCAAGGAACAAGTGTTCCTCGAGACAAAAGAGAAAAAAAAAGGAAAAAAAAAAAGACAAGGTAAAACTCTACTAATCACAAATAAACAAAACCGTGCTCCCCGGCAACGGCGCCAAAATTTGACAGGGTTGTCGCGTACCCTATTCAAAGATAAATAACCCAGACTAGGCTAACAACAAATTAATATAATTAGGGAAGTAAGGGGTCGATCTCGGGGAGACGGGAGATACTTGTGAATAGTTGTGGTTAGAACTCTACCTTGGACGATTGGCAAATGTTTGTCACTAATTACTAAATACTAACAATGCAATAAAGAAAAGAATCTAGGGAAGTAGGTTCACACATGTAGATTAACATATTGATGAAATTGGATTTAGGATATGCAAATAATTCATTGAGCGTTTGTAAGAATGGTGTGTTCATTACAATCATAGATCAGATGGTCTAGCAGGCTTTTAGTGCGATTTACTAGGTCTTAATCTACCATGTCATGCTTTGTCTATTCAATTCTCGTATGTCTACCTCGGAAAAGAATTCCATAATAGTCAAATGATTTTGGCCAAAAATCGATAACTATCGTTACAATCCAAACATGCATAGACACAACGTTTTAAAGGCACAATTTCTTTTATCCAATTATCATCTTTTAATTAATCTAACATGGCTATCCTACACCCTAGAAGGGTGACTACTTATGCATGATTAACAATGAAAAGGAAACTAAGATTATAAAACCAAGAATGATAAACATGATAAAGAAAATACTAAAAGAAAATGAAACTATAATGTAAAGACGAGAATAAAGATTACCGAAAAAGGATGAGCAAAGATTGAAATGGAATAAGAACTTGAATAGGAAATGCAACCCCGGAAACTTGAATTCCAATTACAACTAGAACAACTACAATTGAAGAAAACTTAGAACTAGACTAAACTAAACTAGAGAAAACTAAAACTAAACTAAACTAAGAAGGAAGAAGAACTAAACTAAAGAGAAATGTAAGAAGAGAAGAGATGTTGTGTGTAGAGATGGATGATATGATATGAGGGCTAGAGCATCTATTTATAGTATTAGGGGTTCGTGGAGAAGAGGTCGGGCATTAAACACATAGGTCAAAAATAGGATGAAGGAGCCGCAATGCTCGAAGCAGCACACATACCCGATCGGGTACACACTTACCCGATCGGGTAAGTCGTCTTCTGGAAGCTTTTGACTAACGCTTCATCTTCCTTTGCTTGACTTTACTTCTAACATCCCCCTTGACTTATACAATCGGGTTTGTTGATAGGGTATGATGTAAAGCGATGAATTCTCCCGTCTAATTGATTGATCTTCCGACAACTACGAAACCGTCCTTGCTTCTTCTCTCTTTTGAATTAGTGAACCTTCTTGAAATGCCTTTCACTTGGTCAAGCTTGCTTCTTCAAATCGTCGGGTTCTAGGCAAATGCTCGGGAATATAGAAAAAGGGCGTAGAAACGTCACTTTCCCTACAAAACAGGTTAGAACATAGGAATTCACCTAGAAGACGATATTAGCTCGTAAAGTGGCTTAACAAAGCACAAATGACATACAAAACCGAGCTAAATTGGGGGTTAAAACCATACAAATATTCACTTATCAGGACATGCTAAGGAAATGGTAGTGTCAACATCACTTGAGGTTTCCACTCGGCTTTTCTTTCGCTCTCCCCCATTACTTTGGGAAACTTCCCTACTTTCTCTTTGTGAATTACTTGATAGGTTTGACATGGTGGATTGAGGTTTAAACCTACGATGGAAAGCTATGACGATCTCTTCCCACTCCATTGGTTTTGTGGCATCTTTTAGACGACGGGTGAACCACCATTTGGCTTCTCTCTTTAGTGATAAAGGAAAGAGAGTTTCTTTGATTTGGTTTTGGGTGATCCCCTCCCTCATAAAAGTTTGACACAACTCACAAAAGGTTTGGATATGGTGTGCTGGGTTTTCATTTGGCTCGCCACCGAATTGATTTCCTTCAATGAGAGCGATTAGAGTTATATGGACCCTTAGGAGCCCATTAGCAAGTTCAAAAACCCGGAACTTAGGATCTTCTTTTGTTCGCACCATTTTTGTCAACCTAAAAGAAAAACACAAAAAGGAAAGTTAGTAATGATTTAAGGTACGGTTGCACCTAAAAATGGTATAATTTTAAACAAAAATCAGCAATACATAGATAAACAAAACCGTGCTCCCCGGCAACGGCGCCAAAATTTGACCGGGTTATGTCGCAGTCCCGATACAAAAATAATTGCCCACACTTAGGCTAAAAACATAAGGAATGTAATTAGGGAAGTAGGGATCGATCCTCAGGGAGTACGTGTTAACTATGAATTGTTATGGGGTGATTTTCATTTAAGTCCGATTCATTTGGGGTGATTGTCTAAACTATTAACATGAAATAAATTGACAAGTATGTAATGACGATATTTAAATGACGAGTATGGAAATTGCAATAAAAATAAATCTAATCTAATTGACGGAAAGAAAGGTGACGATAATTAAATCTAACTAAGAACGATAATTAAAATAACAATATTGAAAAACTACCTAACTACAATAATAGAAAATTAATAAACTAACAAATGACAATAAAATAAACTATCTAAGAACGGAAATAAAATGACGGTAAAATAAACTAACTAAACATTAATAAAATAAACTATCTAATCAAATTGATATAGAGAATTAGAAATTCATGTCAAATGATTTAAAAGCTTTATTGATACCAAAATTAGAATTACTACGATTGTCTAAGCCTTGTAGCGGTATATTCCTCTCGGATTCGTACCGACTTTTTAATGGGTCCTAACGTCCTCTCAGCCTGGTTAGGTCACTAAACCCCTATTGGCAGTCCTAATTCCCATCCCAACTCTCGTTTCTAAGACGGAAATTGACTAGTACAAACCATTGCTTATGGCCACTAAACAAAGTTATAGAATTTGACACGACCAAAGGAAGAAACAAACTAGATGGTTCTATTGGTATCGACTCTTCTTTTAATTCATTTTAACTAGCAAATCATTTCAATATTTCAATTTTATTTATTGTATTTACATAATGATAATCTTACAATACTAGATTTAATTTATGTAATTAAATAAATTAAAAGGAAAATGATAAACAAAATTAGACTACGAAATAAAAGTACTAAAATGATTAAGGTGATCAAGATTATATTAGTAATGATTCTAATGATGAATTTTATGATGATTATTATATGATTAGGCAAAATAGAATATGTCATATTAAACGATATTTTGGTTTTGACTAGATTATTTTTATATGGAATTCCTACCAACGATAATATAAAAACAAGACTAATGAGATTATAATTCATGGACTTAATATGATGAAAACAATACAACTAACATAAATACTATAAAGAGAGAACAATGATGTCGGAAATTGCGTAAATAAAGGATAGAAAATTACCGAGATTGGAATGCAAATTATGTAAGAAAGAAAGCAAAGAACAAATATCCAACCCAATGTAATGACAAATGCTTATAGAAACACTAGAAAAGTACTTGGAAATTACTATAAAAACAGTCTAAGATTGCATAAACTATAAACTATAATCTAAAACTTATATGAAGAAAAGATGTAAACTATTGTGTTGTGTTATTCTAAATTGTATTGTGTTGTTGTTTTTTTGTTTTGTTTTTTTCTTTTTGTTGTGTGATGATCCTTGGCTTTTATATAGGGCTGCATAGCTGCTGTATTTCGTCCTAATTCATACCCTAGACAAAGCCATAAAACACTCCATTAAAGCTTGGTAAGAGAAGAGCCAAGAGACGTTCATCAGCAGACATACCCGATCGGGTATGTGTAAATCCGATCGGGTATGTAACCCTGATGGATTTTTTCGTCTCTTCCAATTTCGTCTTTGGGCACGGAATCCTATGCCTTGGTCTAGGTCAATGTAACACGTAATTGGGCTTGGGCTAGTCTTCCTTTGACTTGGGTTGATGTTTTCATTTGAGAAACAAAGTCAAAGTCCAAGATGAGTCCACTTGAGGAAGGATGTAGCGGAATCGTAGTCAAATCGTGAAATTGCTATCATCGGTTCCTCGAAAACTCGTATTCTAGTACCTTTGCTCCATAAAGTAAGTGATATAGTGTCATTTCACCCCACATTTTCACCCCTTTTCATCTCGTTTTGTTTGCCTTTAACGCTCCCTAGGAGCGTTTCTACGTGTTTTACCTTCTTCTAGCATATTTCTTGCTTTTATCGTGTTTTTGTAGGTAAACCGTCAATTGAGGCGATTTCTACCTACTTTTGATCAAGAAAGAAGAAGGTGAATCATTCGGAGGACCCACGGCATACCTTGGGGGCCCCACATACCCTTGGGGGCCCTACTCGACGCGCCAAAGCCCTCCCGAGTCAAGGCAAGCGAAACCGAGAAGGAAACAACAAAGTCAAGCGAAGGAAGAAAGGGAATGAGCATCTCACGGGCGTGAAATGCATCTCACGGTCGTGAGATGCTTTACCAAAAAGGAGGATTTTCGTGGATTTGGTTTCACGGTCGTGAAACATGCTTCACGGTCGTGAAACCTCAGTCACGGTCGTGAAATGCACTTCACGGTCGTGACTTGTCCGTGAAACATGACCTTGCTCTGCCAATTCCTTCACGACCGTGACTTGGAGTTTCACGGTCGTGAGACGTGTTTCACGACCGTGAAACCCATTTCACGGTCGTGACTTAGCCAGTCCATGAAGCTTCTCGAGGCCCATCTTTCCTTCATTTTGTAAACCTATAAATAGACCCTCTCATGTAATTAAAGGGCACGAAACCCTAGATCTGAAACTTTCATATAATTAGTATTTAATCTTGTATTAATCTTTCTTAATTAAGCAAATTAGTCGGTTGATTAGTGATTTTGACTTGGTTTAGTGTATGAACTTGAGTTATATTCAAAGATTTGTGACAAAATCTTGGTATTTATATCAAAGTTCTCATCTTTCTCCAAGTTGGTATAATTCCTCTACTTAATCTTGCCTTTAATTAAGTTTTCATTTCATTTCTTGTCATTTACTTATTGTTAATTAGAAAATGTTTATTGTTGTTGATTTCATTTTGCAATCCTTAGTAAAAGTTGAACTCCCTTTGAATATGAGTGAGTAGTGATTTATCTAGGATTAGTGGGGGATAATGGGTTTTAATGAGGGTTAATCTTTGTTTGTCGGGTTAAATTTTTGAGTAATTGTCTTTCTTCCAACTTTTGCATACCATATGTTTGATGAAATGCTTGCTTGACAATCTTGCATGATTCATGTTTATCGTACATTTCCGTAAGATCGATAGTCTCGGAATATGTTAGGATTTGCATATAGTTGGTGTATCGACCGTGTGTACGCAAGAGCTAGCTTGGTTCGGTATATGGGAGGGATTGTAAGTTCGAGAGTCTCAATCCACCGCGCCCATGTTTGACTACCCATCAACTATGAACCCGACTCACTAGAACCCAAATTACCCATTTGAACCCATCAATCCTAGACCTTCCTTTTATTGATTCTTATTTGATTATCTTTCTCGTCTTAGGCTCCTTTCGTCGTTTTTAATTGTTGTTATCTTAGTCTAGTCAACAAACCCAAACCCATAATTACTTGTGACTTGCAAGAGACTCTAGCCAACTTTTAGATCATTTCTAAGCAACAACCGTCCCTGAGATCGACATCCCTTCTTACACAACTATTTTCACTACATCAAAATGGCGCCGTTGCCGGGGACGGTGTATGTTTAATTTGATTGTTTTTAGTTTGCTTTAGTTTTTTGCCTCTTGTCTTGAGAAACCTAGTTTCTCGAGGCATTCTCACCGTTTACATTTAGTTTTCTTGTATGCCCAGGCGAGCTCCCCTAAAGGATCAACCTCCAATCGATCCCGAGATCGAAAGGACCTTTAGGAGACTTCGCAAAGTCTTCAAAATCGCAAGTAGAAGTTCTTCCAATCCGATTACCACAACGGAGGAGCTTTTACCTTCAATTGAAGAAAGGGAAGTCCGGGAAAGTAACGAGGTAGAAATTGAGCATCCAAGTGTAGAGAATTGGGAGGATATTGTGCCGATTGCGGAATTTGTGAATCCTTTTGGAATCCCACCAACCATCCCACAAAACATCTAACCACCCACTCTCCTAAGAATGCCTAAATTCTCATCTCACTCCATTCCCACGGAAGATACTCTTCCAAACATCACCCCCGTACCACAAAATCTAACCGGAAATTTCATTGCTAAAACCGCTTTTATCCAATTGGTGGAGAGAAACCAATTTGGAGGTATGCCAAGTGAATACCCTCATCTACACATGGAGACTTTTTGTGATTATTGTGATGTCGTTTCTCAAACGGGAGTGACTCAAGACCAAATCCGATGGGTCTTCTTTCCTTTCTCTCTTATTGGAGCGGCAAAACGATGGTTGAAGAGTCTTGACAAGGTCGCTCTAGGTATTGACTCATGGAAGAAGCTAGCTCTAGCTTTTTATCAAAAGTTCTATCCACCGGAAAAGACAAATATGTTGAGAGCTAAGATAACCGGATTCAAGCAAAGGGATGAAGAGTCACTTTATGAAGCTTGGGACCGATTCAAGGAGATCATTTGTTCTTGCCCTCACCATGGTTTGAGTGAGTGGTTCTTAGTACAACAATTTTGGAATGGACTTTATGAAGATGCTAGAGGAATTTTGAACATGGGATCAAATGGAAGGTTCACGGAAGTAGATGATGCTCAAACTTGGGCAAGAGTAGAGGAGACGGCGGCCCATAAGTCACAATTTAGTAGGCCAAGGCAAACTCCTAGGGGAAAGCATGAGGTGAGCTCCGTCACCTAAATGGGAGCTGACTTTGGAGCTCAACTTAGCTCTTATATGGAAGCAATGAACCTCAAAATGGACCAACAAACGGCTCTATTTCAACAAGCTCAAAGCTCATTAACTCAACCTCCTATGCAACAAGTGAATGCCATGGTGATGGCACCAAGCTTACCTCAAGGGGTTTGTGAATGTTGTGGAACATTTGGGCATGATCCTCAAGAATGTAGAGGGTCCGTGGAACAAGTGAATGCCTTTCAATATTATAGGCAAGAAACCCCCTACTTCAACTTCCACAATGAGAACACAAAGAACCACCCAAATCTCTCATACAAAAGCCAAAATGTTCAAAACCCCCAACCACAACCATATGTTGCCCCACCCATGAGAAACAACCAACAAAACTTTCAAAGACAACAATACAATCAAAACCGACCTTCCTACAATCAACCACAATACAACCAAAATCAATACAACCCACCACCACAAAATCAACCTCCCATGCAACCATAAGTTGGGGATCCAAACTTGGACATTCACAAAGCGATTCTCCAATTGCAAAAAGATAACCAAGCCAAAGATATTATCATCAATAACATCCTTGCCCACAATAAAATGCTTGAAACCCAAGTGACCCAAATAGCTTCGGGGAGTTCCTCTAGGGGAAATGGTCAATTACCTCCTCAAGGTAACCCACCTAGAAATGAAACCACCAATGCCACACATTTGAGGTGTAGAAAGAGCTATGAGGGACCAAGAATGCCAATTGAAGATGATAATGGAGAGGGAGACAAAGTGGAAGATGATGGGCCAATTGAAATTGAGGTTGTTGAATTGGATGACAAGGAGGAAGAGTGCTCTTAAAGTGAGCAAGTTGTTGTTGAAAAGAATGATGATGTGATAACAACAAACAAGAAGGTTGAGGAGCCTATTGTGATAAGGCTACCTTTTCCTTCTAGACAAGCCAAAACAAAACTTGATAAGCAACTAGGCAAGTTCATGGAAATTGTCAAGAACTTGGAGGTTTCCATTCCTTTCACCGACCTCATCACTCAAATCCCCGCCTATGCAAAATTTATGAAGGACATCCTTACAAGGAAGAAGTCATTGAGTGGAGTTGAAACCGTGGCATTCACCGGTGAATGTAGTGCATTTCTACAAAACCCAACCCCTCCAAAATTGAAGGATCCGGGTAGTTTCTCCATCCCATGCACCATAGTCAACATTACCATTGACAAGGCCTTGTGTGATTTGGGAGCTAGTGTGAGTGTGATGCCATACTTCATATGTGAAAAACTTGGCATGGGGGAGCTTAAATGCACAAACATCATGATGTGGTCGTTATACACCAAAAATAAAACCTAAGTCTACTAACTAAGAAGATAGCGGAAGTAGGGTCGATCTCCACAGGGAGGAAACTAATTAACTGAAATCTAAATCTGCAAGTAACAAACTGGGGGGTTTTGAAATTTGGTTTTAACTAACTAAATAAGATTAAAGGAAAGAGAGGTAAAAGATAGAAATAGATAAGAAATAAATCAGATAAGAGAGAAATATGCTAGGATTCGGTCTACTGCAGTATCGGCATCTATGGGTCAACTAAGTCAGTCAATCAATCAATGAGAAGGGCAAAGGTTTTCTCCTCTCGGTCTCAAACCACCCTAGGGATTTTCCTAATTAACTCTCGTCCTCTTAGGAGTCACCTATCAATTCTAAGCAAGCCTTCCCTTCCAATCTCTCGATCCAGGTCGGGGTTAACTACCTAGCCTAGTCTCCTGCGTATACTCATTCGACTAAACCTCAATTAAATTGCTTAGACTGATTCTCATATTCAAGACTAACTAAACTAATCTATCCTAACATGCCTCTACTACAGTTTCCCTCATCCCAACATACAAGAGAATTAGCTACTCATGCTATTAACTATGCTAACAAAAACGATTGAACATATGACGATAGACATAATAAAATCGTAATTAATAAGCATAAACAATAACAACACAACAGTTAAGTAGAGCAAGTAGTAATTAAGATTAAGATAAAGGTAAGAGTAAAAGAGAGAAATCGTTTCAATCTTAGCAATCTGGCGTAAAGAACAATCCACGTCGAATAAACCCGAATGAAAACTAAAGATTAAAAGTTCAGAAACTAAAGAAAGATTAATGTCTTCTAATTACTGAATGATTAAAACTGAATAATAGTTGCTCAATAACTAATGACGTAAATAAGAGTCATATATAGTGTCTAACACGACTCTTAACCTAATTAACCTAATGGACTTAAAGCCCGTAATAGAATCTACTCGATCGAGGGAAATAGCCACTCGATCGAGGCTTTTATTCATGGAAATCAGTCGATCGAGCATTTTATCTACTCGATCGACCAACCGGTAAATGGCTCCTACTCGATCGAGCAAAGGAAATTACTCGATCGAGGTCTTCTGGCTTCAACTCACCTCGATCGACCAAATGCGTATTCGATCAAGGTCTTCTAGCATAATACATAGTAAGAGTCATGACTTTGGGCTTGATGATGAATGGTTTCACACTTCCCAAGGCAAGAGCTCCTGTCCCGATCCTTCCATTCTCCTAAATGCATGCAAAGTGGACTGCTTTGGCTCGGTTTCCGCTACTACACAGCTTGTAGCTACAAAATGGTAATGAAAGTACAAAGTAGCCAAATAGGGGCATATGGCGATATAATATCACCTAAACGACATAGAAATGCGTGCATAAATGGACTAGAAAGTCTATATAAAATACACGCATCAAACTTCCCTAAACCAAACCTTTGCTTGTCCTCAAGCAAACTAAATGCAGCTATATGGAACAAAATAAACCTAGGGGAATGGAGCAAGTCTCAGAGCTAGCAACAAGTCAATATTAAACAGTTCAATGTACTCATTCAATCGCTACAAAGCTCAACACAAAAGTGAACGAATTTATACAATCTTGGAAATAAATTAGATTTTCGACCTTGCAAGACTCAACCAAATTCGGACTCTCACGGGTCACTCTTCTCTCAACAAGCAAATGGTAAGTAAATATGTAAAAGAGAGAAGAAAACATAGTCACTCACCTAGACTACGACCGACACAACATGCATTGCTAACTAACATGAAAGATGATTCAAGCACCGTACACACGCATACCACCGTTCAAGGACAATCACGTGCCGAACATTTGCAAAGATATGGATATGTGAGGCTAATTGGTAAGAAGGGGCAAAACAATTAATGGAAATGTGAGGGTAAACAGCCAAGCTAGTTCCTAACAAGACCGCAATATAACTCGTTCCATTCTTCCAATTATCAAAATTAAGCTCAATGCCTTAACCAAAATAGGCATAAACAACACAAATCCCATATAACACCTCGACAAGATAATGATACGCAAAGGAGGTGTAGAAAACAATAACTTCAGCCAATTATTTTTCATATTTTTTCCATTTTTTCTTTCTTTTCTTTTCTTTTTCTTTCTCTTGGCTGATTGAGGAATAACCTCTCGATCGAGCTGAGTGAATCACTCGATCGAGGCAATAAAATAACAATTTTTGCTCGATCGAGCTGAAAGCTACTCGATCGAGACACTATCAACACTTCTCTTCTTTTTCTCACAAAAAACCCACTCCAATCAATGAAAACGAGCCAAAACTGACACAACGGTAGAATATACCTCGACTACTAAACTAGCTCGGCAAAGGTAGGCTTAGTTTAGAATGTAGTTAAGGGCAACAGGCAGATATGGCTTTATGTGGAGTTAATGGGGTAAAATGAGGAAAAGGGAGATGCAAATATTCTCAAAACACGTAATACCGACCACAAACCCAATGCGTGCAGGCAATAAGAAATCAAAATTCATATACAAGCAAATGACACGAGGTGTGGGGAGTAACTACTCTCATTCCTAGATGAACTGGTCATGGATGTCACCAGTTATAGGCTCTAAAATCTCAGAAAATAAAAGTAGTTTGCCAAAAAGGTAAGTCAAGTCTAATAATCAAATTTAAATTCCAAGACAAAATTCAATAGTTCGCTATTTCGATTTTACTAAGTAACTCAAGAAAGGTGCAAAGAATAGCATAAAATAGACTTGTAGTGCAATTTCATCATGAACAAGACTCCAATCCGACTCAACTATATGCAAAAATAAACGTGATATTTTTTTTGATTTTTTCAAATTTTTTTTCTAATTAACATGAATTGTTAACGTGAATGCAATACAAATGCAAATGCAGACGCAAAAGGATGTAAAACACTTCCCCAAACCAAAACAGACAATGTCCTCATTGGCTAAAGCACAAAAGCATATAAGGGAAAGGGAAAAACAACCTAATACATGTTCCTAAGGAATGAAATATATATGAAGAATGGAAAAACAAAAGGAACATAAACAACTCACAAAACAAAGCTTCCCCAAACCAGCATCAAACTAGGTGGTATAAATTTCCTCGATCGAAGGTTTCTGTCATGCTGGACTGCTCGATCGAGTAGGTCTGAGTTACTCGATCAAGTGGAATGCTTTTGATGATCCAGACGTCACTCGATCGAATGGAATTATACTCGATCGAGTACTGTTTTCTCGCCCACGTCACTCGATCGAATCACAATGTACTCGATCAAATGACTCTCCTCTATGCTTAGCCTTCGACTTTCAGCAATTTGATTGCCGCTTCTATTTCCTGCCAAATGATACAAAACAATACCCAAAAAAAAATCAAAAGAAAGTCTAGCAGGAAAAATAAATTGTCTAACTGAGCTACGGATTATCACGTGGTAGTCTAATTGTCTATTTGTCTAACGAAACGCGATAAATTGTTTTTACAAATTGCACGGGGTTGCAAACCCGGCTACCAACCAAATAGTTTCATGAGAAGGCCACCGTGTGGCCTTTGACTTGCGGAAGTACCATCAGCTGCGGTAAGTTCCGTCTTCTTCCTCCACACGTACAATGGTTTCTTGGAGCCTAGCTCCACTTCGGAATCACTTGCGTACATGCGGGCTCCTTTGTCCTTCTTGGACTTCTTCTTCTTTACGTCGTCACGCGAACCTGGCTTTTCCTTTTCCAGCTCCAATGCTACTTATTTACTACCTGTAATGGAACACACAACAACATATTCCTCCAATTCGCTCCCAAGCTGGGGCGGAGGTGTTACGGTAGCATTGGGGATATCACAGATAGGAGCTATAGGCTCGATAGGAACCGAAGCTTTGTCATGCGTGAATAAATCAGGTGCGATATCAGATAAAGGAAGTGCGTAGCATGGTGACACAAGCATAGGACCCCTACTAACATGAGACTGCGTGAATACTAAATTCTCCCCACCTATTTGAAAAGTCAGAGTCTGTAACCCAACATCAATAACCGCTTGCGCAGTATGCAAGAACGGTCTTCCCAAAATGATGGGAGTGTGAGAATCCTCAGGTATATCTAAAACTATGAAATCGACCGGGATAAAGAATTTTCCTATTTGC
This sequence comes from Heliosperma pusillum, assembly GCA_022085475.1. Classification (NCBI taxonomy): domain Eukaryota; kingdom Viridiplantae; phylum Streptophyta; class Magnoliopsida; order Caryophyllales; family Caryophyllaceae; genus Heliosperma; species Heliosperma pusillum. Next base: position 32,145 of record JAIUZE010014028.1, read on the forward strand.
ACAGGAACATCCTCTATGATTCCTAAGGGTCGAGACAAGGTTCTATCTGCCATCTGTACCGTCATGTTTGTACACTGAAGCTTGGTAAAGCCTAACCGTTTGGCTAAAGACAAAGGTAAGACGCTAACACTAGCTCCTAGGTCACATAACGCGTTGTCTATGAGATAGGTACCTATATGACATGGTATAGAAAAACTACCTGGGTCAGACAGCTTAGGGGGGCATTTGTTCTGGAGGAACGCAGAGCATTCCTCAGTCAACGCTACAGTCTCTATAGTATCAACCGACCTCTTACGCAAAAGAATTTCACGCATAAATTTTAGGTAAGAGGGTACCTTTAATAGGAGGTCTGCAAAAGGAACGTTCACCTTGAGATCGCGTACAATGTCAGCGAACCGAGCAAATTCCTTCTCGACCTTAGCCTTCTTCAATCGACCAGGAAACGGAACTGGAATGTCAGGATTACCACGTTGCATATCCTTGACAATTGCATTGTTAATCATCCGCTTGCTTAACCCCTTCGAACGAGCTTCTCGCTCATGAAAACCCATCGATCGAGTATCTAAGTCACTCGATCGAAGATTATCCGAGCTTAAATTGCTCGATCGATCAGTTTCCTTGGTCACCTTATTCGATCGAGCAACTTGGTTCTCTCAATCGACCACTTGTTCATCTGGACCACTCGATCGACCATCAAGAATCTCTCGATCGAGTAACTGGCTTTCTGATTCACTCGATCGATTAACACCCATCTCTCGATCGAGTAGATTCTCCTTCATTTCATTCTATCGACTAGCAATATTCTCTCGATCGATTGCATTACCAGCGACAGTCTTCGCAACATCAGGATGTGCACCAGAAATATCAGCAACTGTACCAGGACTGTCATAAGCAAGACCGTTTCTCAGAGTAATCATATTCAGCGTCTCCTTGTTCTTGTCAGTTTGAGACGGTAACTGCCCGGGTTGCCTAGTCGATCGAACTCCTACCAATTGAGCAATCTGCGACTCCAAAAGCTTAATAGTAGCATTTGTTGCTTGATCAGTTTTGCTCATTTGGATAGCTAAAGCTTGGATCATAGACTTTAACTCCCCGATTTCTGCAATTCCTACAGATGAGGAACTAGCTTGCTGCGAAGATTGGATGTTCTGAAATCCTTGCTTGTGTGGCGGTTGATACGTCGGCTGTGGTGGTGGAGGTGTAGGATTTAAGACGTTCTGGCTTGTCCATCTCAAATTGGGATGGATATTCCCTTGATTGTAGTACCCACCTCCTTGACGGTATTGTTGAAAGGAAAAAACTTGTTCCCTTTTAACGAGACAGTCTATAGCCGTGTGACCAGTTTCGCCACACCTCTTGAAAGTAATCATATCATCCTGCTGCAGCAAATGAACCGTCTGCTGGTTATCTTCAGCTTTCTTCTCCCATTTATCAAGTCTGGCATGTAGTTTATCGAATTTTGCATCCAGACCTTCAGAATCGATACTAGCTATCGTCCGTGTACAACTCCTCGGATTACCATATTCAGCACAATGGGTTGCCATCTCCTCAATTAGTTTCCAACCCTTATCATCATCTATTTCCTTCTGGAACCTCCCGTTTGACGCGGCATATAGAATGGCTCGATGATCGTCATATAACTCGGTGTAGAACTTGTTACACAGAAACCACTGCTCGAACCCATGGTGAGGAACAGACCTCACTAGCGTCTTGAATCGATCCCAGGACTCATAGAGATTTTCATGAGCCGTTTGTTTGAAATTAGTAATCTGACCCCTCAAAGCATTCGTCCTCTGCGGTGGAAAGTACTTTTTGTAGAAGGCCAGTGCGAGTGTGGTCCAGTCGATAATACCCAACTCTTCTCGATTCAAATTCTTCAACCAGACTTTGGCGTTATCAGTAAGGGAAAAAGGGAACTCCTTGATCTTGTCAGCTGTCACCCCTTTGGAAACTGGAATAGAAGAACAGTAGTCAGCAAAGGTCTCCATATGCCTCCTCGGATCTTCCCCAGCCACACCCCTATACTTATCCTGCTGGACAAGCTTGATATAAGACGGACGAAGATCGAAAGTAGTTCCATCTTCGTCCGTTGTAAGTTTGAATCCTTGAGGTATACATGCAGCTGTAGGCTCAGAATGGCTAGCAATATTCGGCATCCTTGCTGGAATGGTAGTCTCAACAGTTAAATCTTCCTCGAAAATGAAACTGTCAAAGACGGATTCAGAAGTACTCAAGTCTTCCTCCTGAATAATCTTATCTAACCCTCTTTTCCTGCGTAGGAAGGTTCTTTCAGGCTCTGGATCAGCTTCCACTAATTCGAGCCTTTAGGACCTGCTCATACACAACTATAAAGAGAAAGATGAGAATAGTCTTAAGGAATTAGAAATTCCTTAAGACGAGACAGAAAAAAAATAAACAGAAAATTAAATTGCCTCCCCGGCAACGGCGCCAAAATTTGATGTGGTCGTTATACACCAAAAATAAAACCTAAGTCTACTAACTAACAAGATAGCGGAAGTAGGGTCGATCTCCACAGGGAGGAAACTAATTAACTGAAATCTAAATCTGCAAGTAACAAACTGGGGGGTTTTGAAATTTGGTTTTAACTAACTAAATAAGATTAAAGGAAAGAGAGGTAAAAGATAGAAATAGATAAGAAATAAATCAGATAAGAGAGAAATATGCTAGGATTCGGTCTACTGCAGTTGTAACAACCCGAAAAGTACCCAATTTGCTTAAGCAATAGCTTATGGATACTTTTCAGTAGAACTTAAGTTTTTAATATATGAATTTTTGTTCCGAGTCGTATTTTGAAATTCCGCGTTCGTATTTGGAATTTTTGAGAGATTTCATGAAAAGACCGTTTTGGTCATCTTTGACTTTTCTTGACTTTTAAATCGTCTTTGACTTTTTCTTGACTTTTTAAAGTCGTCAATTACTTTTCTTGACTTTTAAAGTCGTCTTAAACTTTTCTGAACTTTTAAGTCATTTTTGACTTTTTCCGACTTTTTAGTCGATTTCGACTTTCGTTGACTTTTCCCGACTCGGCTTGCGATTTTGAAGACCGAAATTTTATTTAAAAAAAATAATATTTTTGATTTATTTTTATTTCGATTTATTAAGATTTGTCATAATTTAATAAAATTATTTAGAATTTATTTGGAATTTAAAGAATAACTTTTACGGTTTTTTTAACCAATCGTCATTTAACTATTCACGACGCATCGTAAAGCGCGCAACAAAAATCGAAACTCGACTTTGGCATGAGTCACGAGGCCATGTCATCGTTTTCCACTCACGATTGGATATTTTAATTGATTCGATTAAAATAATACAAATATCTTAGATATTTGTTACTTTATCGATCCGTCAACGGAGATTAAGCAAATCGAGCAAAAACAGACCCGTTGTCTCACCATACCACACGGCTCTCCTCTCCTTTTTCCCTCCTCTAATAGACTTTGATATTTTCATTACTTTTGATTAATATATCATAATATCTAGTTCACTATTCGCTTTATCGATCAGTTAACGAAAATTACGCAAAACGCTCGAAATCGGACCCGACAAGCACAATTCCACACGGCACACTTACCCACTCTTAAGCCTTGATATTTTCATTATTTTACATTTTAATCTCATAATATCTTGATATTAACTTTATCGTAAATTATATTTAATCGTTTACCGTAAAACAATTATTAAACGCGCGTCAATTACGGAACAACAATTTCAAAACTCGACACCTTTATGTGTCTATAAACACACGGCACACATCCACCCATATGACTCACAAACAACTTTTCATCTTTCAACAAATCAAATAAAGATCAAAACATCACTTTATTTAATCGTTCTTCGCGTTCTTCATCGTTCATCAACCGTTCTTCATCGTTCTTGAGCAAAACCTCCATAAATCCTTCATTTCTTAATTAAATCCTTCCTAATTTATATTTCTAGGATCTCCTCTTCGCTCTCCATCTTCTAGTTCGGTTTATTTTCAATTCCGTCAAGATCGTTTTCAACATTTAATTATGGAAAATTAAGTTTAAGTTCTAATAATTGTTTTTCTTGTTATTGCTTATAGGAGAAGAGTTTGAAGACGAATTTGGGGACTCTTATATTTTGGGTGAAGACTAGTAGAAGGGTTTTCTTATTTATATTTTCTTATATTTTGTGCTAAGTGGATTTTGCTAGCTAAGGTAACATTTCCGATTTACTCGACGAAATAATGTCACATATCTTAGGTTTTAGTTTATGTTCATATTATGTTTATTTAGGATTTGAGTTAGTAGTATAGCCTTAAGTTTTATTTATTTGGTTTTTTGGTTCATCTTTATTTTTGGTTCATATTATGATGATTTATGATTTTTAGTTAGTATTATGTTTTATGGACTTTTTATGGTGTTTTATGATTCCTTATGATTTTTATGTTTTATGGAATATTATTGTTGTTTTATGATTTTGATGATTTTTAAGTTGAAGAAAATTTTATGATGAATTATTGTTTTTGGTAAATTTTAAGTTGTAGGAAAGTTTTATGATGATTTTTGGTTCTTGATGATTTTTAAGTTATAGTAAAGTTTTATGTATATTTATTGTTCTTGATGAATTTTAATGATTTTAACAAGTTATGATTTTATTGTTGTTTATGAAATTTTAACAAATTTAATGTTCTTGACAAATTTTGATGATTTTGACTAAGTTATGATTTTGTATGAATGTTGTTAAAATGGTTGTTTGATAATTAAAAACATGTTGGAATTGATTTGATGTTGTTTATGGGTGAACCGTGTGAAGGGGACTGAACCGGGTCCAAACCAGACCGGTCCAGGCCGGTTCAGACCCGGTCTGGGTTGGTCAAGGTGGGTCCGGGTTTTGGTCTTTGGGTTGTGTCGATGTTTGATTGATTGGTTGGTGTTTTGACGGGTTTTAATTATGTTAAGCATGCGGGAAAATATTAGAATAAGCGGTTTTAGAACATTTAAGTCAAAAACAGCCATTTGGGGCCCAAATCAGCGAGTGAGGCCAAAAAAACCGGGCCCCATGTGGGTCCGGCCCATTTCAGCCCGTGGGTCCCACCTTGGGACTCGTGTCGGTTTTTGAGTTATCGTCATTTTTATCGTGTTTTGTAATATTTAGCAAGTGGGAAATATTAATCAGTAAAATATTTAATTAAAAAGGTTTTCATAAAATTATTATTTCTCACATGTTAGAAATTATAATACGAGATTAGTTTACGTTGAGATCATTTAAGTCAAGCGGGTTTTGGGTATAATATGATAATTCACATGTTAGAAGTAGTAATAAAATAACATGTAATGAATATGTTGATTTTATGTCTATGTGATAAGACTCTGCTTCTAGCCGGTTTGATCCAACGGGTTTGGTCAAACTAAGATCTAGTCAGCCCCGATTTGACTGATGACCCGTCGCGGGACTCGGGTCGGGGATTTGTCTTCATGTATGGTTGTATTTAATTAATGAATTAGCCTTAATAGGTATGAGGCGATATGATATATGATTTTATTGATATGCAATTAGTCACATGATAGGATGTTTTCCTGTGACTGTTTAATTATATGGTTGGTGTCGTGTTGACTAAGTACCCATAGAGAATTACGATTATATGGCATGTTAAGTCGTATCTTGGCCATGTGTTAAAGGTAACCTCTGAGTTAAGATATTAGTTTGGTTCGGCCATTGTAATTCTAAATGAGTATCTTGGACCATGACATTGATAGGTCCGT
>JAIUZE010014029.1:0-48440 GCA_022085475.1 Heliosperma pusillum
TCAACACGACATATATCATACAATCAAAACAGTCACGGAAAACTTCCTTCATGGACTAATGCATACAAATAATATTCAAATATCATATCGCCTCATATTTACTAAGGCTATTCATTCATTCATTAAATAAAACCTTACCTGAAGACAAATCCCCGACCCGAGTCCCGCGACGGGTCATCAGTCAAAACGGGGCTGACTAGATCTTAGTTTGACCAAACCCGTTTGGCCAAACCGGCTAGAAACAGAGTCTTAGCCATCGAGGCTTGAACATAAGAATATCACATCATTTCATGCTATTTCAATCAATTCCTAACATGGAAATTATTACTTCATACGAAAACCCGCTTGACTTAAGGATATAAAATTAAACTACAATCTCGTATTATAATTTCTAACATGTGAGAAATAATAATATAATGAAAAGCTTTTAATTAAATAATTTACTTATTAAAATTTCCCACTTGCTAAATATTACAAAACACGATAAATTAACAATAAACTCAAAAACCGTCACAAGTCCAAGGAAGGGGACCCACGGCTGATTTGGGCCGAACAAGACACGGGCCTGGACTGGGCCCACGGGCCTGGTTTGGCCTGTTTTGGGTCGATATTTTTAAAACCGTTTCTTAATATTTCCCGCATGCTTAACATATTTAAAACCCGTCAAAACAACAACAAAACAATCAAGTATCGACACAAACCCAAAGGACCATACCCGGACCAATCCAGACCGGCCTGGACCGGGCCTGAACCGGCCTGAACCGGCCTAAACTGGCCTGGTTTGGGCTGGTTTTCTGGCCACCATACACGGTTCCCACCATCAAACAACCCCAAATTATTTCCAACATGTTTTAATTAACAAACAACCATTTTAACCACCAATTTAACCATCATCCATACAAAATCATGATTATGAACAAATCATCCAATTATGTCAAGAACACTAAACATATTAAAAATTCATACAACATAATAAAAATAACCACTTATCATGTTACTAGTTAAAAACCGTAAATAACAATAACATGAACAAAAACAAAATATACAAAGGTATGTAACATTAATTCGTCGAGTAACTCGGAATCGTTACCTTAGCTAGCACAAAATCAAGTAGCACCAAAAAATTAAGAACTAAGAACCCGTCTACTAATCTTCTTCTAATATATACGAGTCACCAAACTCGTCTTCAAAATCTTCTCCTATAAGAAATGACAAGAATAATATTTTTAGAATTAAAACTTGATTTTCCATAATTAAAGTGTTGAAAACGATTTTGTCGGAATTGAAAATAAAACGTACATGGAGATGAAGAGCGAAGAGGAGAATCTAGAAATATAAGTTAGGACGGATTTGAACAAGTAACGAAGGTTTTGTGACGATTTTGCTCAAGAACGATGAAGAACGATGAAGAACGATGAAGAACGATGATGATTATATTAAAGAAGGTATTAATTAGATATTAAGTCGATTTATTGTAAAATGATAAGATAGTTAGTGAGTAAGAGTGGAGTGAGCCGTGTAATTATAGAAGAATTATGGAGTCGGGTTTTGAAATTGTTGTTACGGGATTAACTCGGGTTTTATAGTTATATTATGGTAATTAATTAGATATTATTAGATTTTATGATAATTTAATAAAATATCTAGATATGATTTAGATATTAAATGTTAATTAAATCAAAAGAAAGGAAATATCAAATCCTAAGAGAGGAAAAAGAGACGTGTGAAATGGAGAGAAATCGGGTCTGTTTTTAAGCGATTTGCGGAGTTTAAATTGACAGATCGATAAAGTTACAAATATCTTAGATATTCGTATTAGTTTAATCGAAAGAATTAAAAGATCTTAAGTGAGTGGAAAAAGATGACATGGGGCGTGTGACTCATGCCAAAGTCGAGTTTCGGGTTTGTTTCGGGATTTAAGATGACTCGGGAATAGTTAAATGACGCTCGGGTTTAAACCGTAAAACCTTCTCTTAAATTCCGAATAAATTCAAAATAATTATATTAAATTATCATAAATTCAAATAAATCTTAATAAAAATAAATTAAATTTATTATTTTTCAAATATAATTTCGGTCTTTCAATTTACGGGGTGAGTCGGAAAAGTCAACGAAAGTCAAAGTTGACTTAAAAACGGGATTCTCATGGAATCTCGCAGAAATTCTAAATACGAACTCGGAAATTCCAAATTCGACTGGAAACAATAAATTCCAATTTAAAACTTAAATATGCTGAAAAGTATCCGTAAAATATTTTCACTAGAAAAATAGGGTACATTTCGGGTTGTTACATTGACGAGCTAGCGAGTGAAGAATTACCTTGGACCTATATTCGGTTCTTAGGCTTGTATTATTTAATACACTCTTTTATTTCCGTATTTATTAGGGAGATATGTCTCCCGTTTTAGATACTCCTTATGTATAATATTATTTCCTTTTTGTTATAAACCTTTTTATTTAAGACACCTTTGTTATGATGAATATATTTTATGGTAGGTTCCGGTTTTAAAATTTACCGATTTTCACTAAAGTGAACCTATTAAAACGTATTCTCATCTTTTGTTTATTTAAATTACTTGTTTATCTTTCCGCAAATTCGAGGGTGTTACAGTTGGTATCAGAGCATTTTTGCTCCCGACGCACGTTTGTGTACCCTAGTATAAATAACTTGACCTTAATAAAATAATAAACTTGTGAGATAGAATGGTAGGATGGGTAGAAGTTAAGGACTTTATTTGGTAGTCTATTTGTGTATGCTAATTGATAGGAGTAACTTAATTTGTTTTTGTTTCTTATGAAGATGGTTGGACCTCGTATAGAAGAGAACGTTGTTAGTGCCAACCAAGTCCCTCCTCATAGAGAAGACAATTTCCAAGGAGGCTATGCTTGGGTGGCTAGCCAAATTGCTAGGAGCAATATTACGCCTTATGGTGGTGAGCCGGACCCTACCGAGCTCTCGGAATGGTTTCGAGAGATGGAGAACCAATTCGACTATTACCAAGTCCTTGAAGAGGACAAGGTAAGGATTGCTCAGTTCTTCCTGGTAAGGGAGGCAGACTACTGGTGGTCTATTTCCAATCCCACCGCTATTCTTGAAATCAATTTCGAGTGGGAATGTTTCAAGTCTCTTGTTGAGGATCGATTTTACCCCATGAAGCTCAAGCAGCAAAGACTCAGAGAATTCATCGATTTCAAGCAAGGTGATTTGATGACCCAAGACTTCACCACTCAATTCAACAGGTTTGCTCGTTTTGCGCCAGGACTCATCAAGGATGATGAAGATAGAGCTTTTTACTATCGTAATAAGCTTAGTGCTTTGCTCCAAAGCAAAGTAAGGAGGAGCTCTACATCTTTCGGAGAATTGTATGGCGATGCCCTTAGGGCCGAGGACTCCATGAAGGCCTTTAGTGATGGGGCGAAGATGAAGAGTCCATCTCCTTTTTCCTCTTTCAATCCAAGGTCAAACTTCCATGACAAAAGACCTTTCTCTCCCTCTTCCTCTAATGCCTATGCTAACCAGAGATGTTTCAATGCTCCCCCTCAAGCTCAAGCTCGAAGTCGATTTTGTGACGGTTGTAGGAAACCCTTTCACCCCGGAGAAGGATGCTATGATAGGCCCCTCTTTTGCTTTTTCTGCAAGAAGCCTGGGCACCTCATTCGTGAGTGTCCCGATCGTCAGACTTCCGCAACCGGTGCCAAAACTAAAGGATCCAGCTATGTACTCCGTCGAGCCGAAGTCGATGCCCCCCGGAGATAGTGTCTGGTAGTTCACTTCCTTAAGTCAACCTCGTTTTCCTTTTTCGCCTTTGTCTTTTAATTCCTTCTTATCGTAGTCTTTAATGATGCTTCCTAAGGTTCTTGTATCATGTTCTTTTATCCCTACTCTCTTGAGAGGTAGTTTTCTTATTAGCTATTGTAAGGGTTAGTAGATGTGTTTTGAAGGAGTTTCGAATATGATACCTAACCGTCCTATTGAGCTAGTTTCGTGTTTAAATGATTATAGAAAATTGAGAATAAGCTTAGGATGAAACTCTCCTAGTGGTTTTAGATTATGAAAACTTGAAGTTGCAATATCTTTTTGAGGATCGAAATAAGCTTAATGATAGTTGTAGTTGTGGTTAGGAAGTTGAGTGATTTTTTTTTAAATGTTACTTGGGAATTTGTTGTCGTTAAATGTGGACCCTAACGGGAATAAATACTTTGTGGAATTAGGATTGGATGACACAACTTGAGGAATATCGTCATAAGCGAAAACCGATGTATTGAGAGTTTGGAAGAGATAAATAAATTGATTTACGGTCGCATTGCCCTATGTTTGGCAAAAGTTAAGTGAAATAAGATTTGTGTGGCTAATCTCTTTGAGGTTTTGGGATTCAACTTTTGTGGATGAGAAGGTTCATTGTTAATAATTTAGGGTAATGAATTTTGGAATAAATTGGATCAAAGGATTTCATGGTAAATCTCTTTCACCTTGAGGTTGTTAGCGGTCTTGAATACCTAATTCTAAATATTTTGATGGTGGTTTCCAATAAGAGTTTGATGGAGCTAAGAAGATTAGAGTTCGTAATGAATCTTTCATGGGTTGTTAGTTATGGAGTTTACCGTACTGATGGACCTTAGAAGATTCTAATTGAATTTGAATAAATTGGGAGTTGTTACTCGAAGTGTCATGTTTATGAAATATTTTGGTAGGAATCTGATGATTGAAATTGTAGAGGATAATTGCTCTCTTTTGAGGACTAGTTTACTTGTACAGTTAGTGTTGTCGAGTTGCGATCGACATTTGAATTGTCATAGATGGAAGATAGTATTGTGATTCATTCCTCTCTTTTCCCTCAAATTGATCCTTAGTCAATCCGCTACCTTTCAAGCCTTTCCCTTTTTAGTCCTTTTTAATCGTTTGGGCGTACCTCCTATTATCACGATTTGTGATTTCGATGTTTGAGTCGCTCTACGTTCGTGTAATGTTTTCTTGTTGTGTTTCTATCCTTGAGAAACCTTTCAAATCTCCTTCTTTCTTCCCTCTTTCTATTCGATTTATTTTTTCGAATATTCCGTTCCTTCTATCGAATATCATCTCTTATAAATAGATTATTAGAAGCTTTAGTTAGAAATTTTAGGCATAGATAGTAGAGTTATTACCTTTACTATAGAATTTTTTTTAAAACTAAAAGCTTTTGGAAATGTTTGATGATTTCAAGTAGTTTTACCGTCAAGGAGTGTTGAGACTCGTTATTGGAGACGTTCGGTAACTAGTTTTCTCATTTGTTGATGCGAAAATGTATCTTTTAAGTCTTTGACTTGGGACGTTGATGTTCTTAACTGCAGACGAGAACCTTCCGCCCCATTGATAAGACCCTGTAATTTTATTACAAATATATTTTTAAAAGGTTTGAAATAGACCTACATATATGTCACATTCCTCCTTCTAAGTTTCGAGGACGAAACTTTTTAAAAGGAGGGGTGATTGTAACAACCCGTAATTTGAAAGACCGAAATTATATTTGAAAAATAATAAATTTAATTTATTTTAATTTCTTACGATTTATTTGAATTTAATATAATTATTTTGAATTTATTAGGAATTAAAGAGTAGGTTATACGGTTTAAACCCGAACTTCATTTAACTATTCCCGAGTCAACTTAAGTCCCGAAACAAACCCAAAACCCGACTCCTACATGTGCCACACGCCCAAGGCACCCTTTTTCCCTCATTTTTGGGCTTTTGATTACTTTGATTAAACTAATACAAATATCTAAGATATTTGTAACTTTATCGATCTGTCAACTTAAATTCCGCAACAAATCGCTTAAAAACAGACCCGACATCTACCTCCTCCACACGGCTCTCCTCTCTTCTCTTAGGATTAGATATTTTCATTAAACTAACATAATATCTAATAATATCTAGATATTTGATTAAACAAACATAATATCTAATAATATCTAGATATTTACCATAATATATTTATAAAACCCGAGTCAATCCCGTAACAACAAGTTCAAAACCCGACTCCCGTTAAACCTCTATATTACACGGCCCAACCCTCCACTCTTACTCACTTATTATCTTTTTATTTTACATTAAATCACCTTAATATCTAATTAATACCTTCTTTAATATAATCATAATCGTTCTTCGTGTTCTTGATCGTTCTTGAGCAAAATCGTCACAAAATCTTCGTTACTTGGTCAACTCCGTTCTAAGTTATATTTCTAACGTCTCCTCTCCGCTCTTCATCTCCATGTACGTTTTATTTTCAATTCCGACAAAATCGTTTTCAACACTTTAATTGTTGAAATCAAGTTTTAATTCTAATAATGTTAGTTTTGTCATTTCTTATAGGAGAAGATTATGAAGACGAGTTTGGTGACTCGTATATTTTAGAAGAAGATTAGTAGACGGGTTCTTAAGTCTTATTTTGGGTGCTATTTGATTTTGTGCTAGCTAAGGTAACGATTCCGAGTTACTCGACGAATTAATGTTACATACTTTTACTTATGTTTTGTTATTTACGGTTTTAAGTAGTAACATGCTAGGTTGTTATTATTATGAAGTTTTATGAGTTTTTAACATGTTTAATGTTTTTGACATGTTGGATGATTTGTTCATAATCAAAATTTTAGTATGAATGATGGTTGAATTGGTTGTTAAAATGGATGGTTGTTAATTAAAACATGTTAGAAATAAATTTGGGTTGTTGTTGATGGTGGCCGTGTATGGTGGCTGAGAAACCGACCCGGTTCAGGCCGGTTCAGGCCCGGTCCAGGCCGGTCTGGGTTGGTCCGTTAATTGGCCTTTGGGCTTGTGTCGATACTTGATTGTTTTGTTGTGGTTTTGACGGGTTTTAAATATGTTAAGCATGCGGGAAATATTAAGAAACGATTTTAGAAATGTTTGACCAAAACCGGCCCAAACCAGCCCGTGGGCCCAGTCCAGGCCCGGTCCAGCCCATGACCCGTGAGCCCTCCTTTGGGCTTGTGACGGTTTTTGAGTTTAGTGTTATTATTATATCATGTTTTGTAATTTTTAGCAAGTGGGAAATTTTAATAAGTAAATTATTTAATTAAACGGTTTTCATAATATTATTATTTCTCACATGTTAGAAATTATGGAATGGGATTGTAGTTTAATTTGATATTCTTTAAGTCAAGCGGGTTTCGTAAGAATTAATAATTCACATGTTAGAAATTAGAATAAAATAGCATGAAATGAATATGATGTTATTATGTTCAAGCCTAAATGGCTAAGACTCTGTTTCTAGCCGGTTTGACCAAACGGGTTTGGTCAAACTAAGATCTAGTCAGCCCCGTTTTGACTGATGACCCGTCGCGGGACTCGGGTCGGGGATTTGTCTTCAGGTAAAGTTTTATTTAATGAAAGAATGAATAAGCCTTAGTAGATATGAGGCGATATGATATTTGAATGTGATTTATATGTAATTAGTCACATGATAGGAAGTTTTTCCCGTGACTGTTCAATTGTATGATATATGTCGTGTTGACTAAGTACTCATAGAGAATTATGATTATATGGCGTCTTGACCATTCTAATTCTAAATGAGCATCTTGGATCATGACATTGATAGGCCTTACTATCTTTAACGAGTATATAGTTCATGGCTTGATAGCTTTTGTGTTTCCGGCTTGGTGGGTTTATATCCAAGCCGGGGCATGGCTGCCTAATTGCTTCCACTTTGGGAATGGAGCCAGCTTAAGTACTACCCAACTCTGCTTAGGGGGTCGCCTAGTAGAGATTCTCACTGTACCTTTGGTATTGAGACAGGGAATGGGTTAGCTGTTGTCGCTAGGTCTGCGCAGTCTAGGACTAGGATGTTTATCCTACCTTGTGGTATAGCCTCGAGTTACAGAAGTCGACTATTGACTGTGCTAAGAACTTATGCCTGTTTCTAGACGTATTGGTTTTTCATGTTTGATGATTCTATGAATCTTAGAAGGTGAGATGCAAGCCGGCTAAGGTTGATAGAGTTTGGATTACCGGTTGTTAACTGATTCACATGATAGTTTGTATGATTTAGGGTTGCGTTGTATCATGGCCATGTTTTAAATGTAACCTCTGAGCTAGCATACTAGCTTCCCTACCTCGTGGTATAGGTTGTTAACTAATTCACATGATAGCTTGCATGAGTAGCTTAGCCTTCATATGCTAGGTTATATGTTAGTTATTTGTTTCATAACATGAAAAGCATATCGGATATGTTAAGGCTTTGTATTTTCCATATACATCTCTTTTATGTTATTCATGTTTTATTAAACTCGACATTTCGTGGCTGGGAGAACTCGGAGTTACTCCCCACTGACTGTGGCTTCCGTGTTTATATTTAATGCGGTTGGCAGGTTTGTGATGCATACTGGGGTACATTGACGAGCTAGCGAGTGAAGAATTACCTTGGACCTATATTCGGTTCTTAGGATTGTATTATTTAATACACTCTTTTATTTCCGTATTTATTAGGGAGATATGTCTCCCGTTTTAGATACTCCTTATGTATAATATTATTTCCTTTTTGTTATGAACCTTTTTATTTAAGACACCTTTGTTATGATGAATATATTTTAGGGTAGGTTCCGGTTTTAAAATTTACCGATTTTCACTAAAGTGAACCTATTAAAACGTATTCTCATCTTTTATTTATTTAAATTACTTGTTTATCTTTCCGCAAATTCGAGGGTGTTACACTCCAGGTATGATTATACCTTTGACTAACTCTTTCTTAATTACTCTCTCTTCCGTTTAAAGGTTCAACTGTGCAAAAATAAAAAGGATGATCTAGAACCATTTACACAACTCCAACCATGATGATGATGATTATCTGTTATGATTATTATTATGATGTGAATGTTCATACCACCAAAATTTATACATTGGTAGGATTAGTTTATCCCGCAAGATTCGATTCGTTTTGTTTTGTTAGGATTCATGCACAGAAAGAATTTGGGTGATTGGGATTAGGTTAAATGGTGATTTGGTATATTTCATATATTAGTGTGTTAATGTCTTGATGTCTACAGCATGATGTTGGCATTTTTACAGGTGGTGGTTTCAACTGAAATTCGAGTTCTTTAAAAGCGTACACTAAGTGTTCGACAAAATGCTCAAGAGAACTTGCAGCAAATATCAACAAAGGCGGCTTGTTATCTACCATTATAGGTACTCTCGGTTGGTTCTGTTTATCATGTTGCCTACTTTTAAAACAATTTCGGTACTTTACGTCACACTACGCTTGAGGGATGATCGGTTTAAAGCATAGGTTCATTCTTGTAAATCTTGGCATGTTTTGGGTGTTCTTATTTGTTGAGATATTCTTCGTATATGCTGGAGTGTTGGAGTTGTGTAGATAAATGGTGTTGAAAATGATTATGGCGATGTTGGTACTTGTGATACACAGATTCGCGATCCTTTCCAAGCCGTGACGCGCGGGGAACCACGGAAGGAGAAACGAGGGACAAGCGTAGTGATACGCATTTGTGGAGTCGCCACCAACTTTTGTGGGAAGTTGGAACCATTCGAATACTTTATGCCATGTCAAGACACAAAGTAATGACATGAACACTAAGAACTCGTTACCCTTATCATTCTATGTCTAGAATGACTCTCGTGGATGCCAATGAACACGGATGTTCACAGAGATCTAGAGTAAGTTGTGAGGGTACGTATTAGGAAGTTCTTTAATCGAACACCTAATCCCGCCCGCCTCGATAGCGGCCTCTACTAATGATTAGGAAAACTCTTATGTACTCGATATGTAGTCGGTTATAGGCATGCAATGCAAAATCCACGTTTTAACCCTAACATGTGAGCTTAGACTATGTCGGTTGAACATGTAATTTTAGCAATCAATTATGTCAAATTAGGAATTTAGATTGATTGCATGTGAAAGGCAAAATAAATCACACAATACAATGATTAAATAAAGCTATAAAAGAATTACAAAGATTACAACGGATCTCGGGATCTATGTCGGAAATATACCCAAAAGAAATGTTTAAAGAAAAGGAAAAATGAAAGACAAAAGACGGATTAACAGCGATACTAGATTTAATAGTCGATTAATTATACAATTAAGGCTACGTCAGAGCGAATCAGGAAGATCAGAGCCAGAATCCAACCCAAAACAGGCGCAGCGTGTGATGCATCCTCTAGAAGAGGGGCAACACTCTGTGCGTCTGCTCTTGAGTTGGGTGTCGGCTGTGAAGCCAGAATCGCAATCAGTTAGTATTCGTTTGTGTATTTACGGTTTATTATTGATCTAAAAGTCGAACTGAAGTGATTTAATAGATTAAATTATACTAATTATATGAAAGATGAATCGTAGAGATTTGATATGAATGAATCTAACCTCTAAAGACACGATTTGATCTAAAAGATGACAAAGACCCACTAATATTGGCTATTAGAGATCTAAGCCAAGACAAACTGTCTAAATATGAAATTAGATTAAAAGACGATTTATAAGAAATAATAAAAAAACTAATAAAGGTTTCGAAAAGGTTTGAGCATAAATCCGACATGAATCTTACATGATATGAAATAAATTACAAAATAAAAGATGAGATTATTACACCCTCATGACGAAACGAGATTAACTAAGTTGCGTTTTAGTGATAGCTCGACTCAAATGTAAATAAAGTGCCCTCGTAAGAGGATCGAAAAAGATTAGTTAAATTGAGTAAGGTGTAGTTGGTCAAATTGGTAGGTCTATGCAAGAACGTGACGGGAACCCAAAAGGATCTGAGCTTACGTGGTCGATTGATCAAGCACGTAGATGTCAAAATGCTTAGATCAAGGTTTAGAATGCAAAGAGAGAAGAGAAGGGACGGAACACTCGCGTGGCTTGAAAGTGACCACAAACCTCTCCTTTTATAGGGAGAAATCCGAAGAGTTATGGAATGACTCGAACACGGAAAGAAGTCTATAAAATATTCCGAAAACAGGAAAAACGAGATGGGGAAGAGGCGCAGCAGGCACTGCGACTCTTGGAAGAGGCGCAGCGGGCGCGCTGCGTCATTTCCCAAGTAGTTTCCTACTTTAAAAGAAAGATTTCCGCGTTTCTTTTATGGAATTGCGGTTGATTTCGAATTCTTTCTAAATAAAATACAGATATATTTTACCAAGAAAGATAAGTTTTGAAATATTAAAATATCCGGAATATTCTCGAGCGTTCAGACTCGATTTTAAAAGACAGTTTATAGAAAATGAAGCAGTTTTTTACCTGGACTTAAAATAAACTGTAATGACTGTCAAAACGAGCGTATCGACACGTAGATGACGACCAAGGGGTAGAAACAATTATTTGAGCTATCACTTGACGATAAACTTATAAACTGTCATAAATCGTTTCGCATACCAAACATGCGACCCAATCATCACTGGGTGGTTGGCGAAAGATGTAAATTCGAGGTATTTATAGTACTGCACAATAGACGAGTTGACCCTTCGCTAATCTAATATGCCTGTCTTAGGCACACAGATTCGATATGAGAAGATTCAATATGAGAAGGTGCTAGATAGCAGATTACTCTTACAATAAACATTTTATAATTTCTTAAATTATTATATTGTTTGTTACTTGTCGTGTTCTATGTCAAAATGGTTATCTTTGTCGTACTCCACCTTTGTTGTACTCCGTATTTGGCATCATATCATGTCATTGTTTCTTGTCGTGTTAGGGAATTTTTGTTTTTAGTAGTTAATTAAGGAGCTTTTGTTATTCTTGTGTGGACTTGGAATGGTTGGCCGTTTGGTCGCTACTATTATAAGAATGCTCTGTCAAACTACGAAGGTGAGATCACATGTGCATTCTAGATATTTTTCCTCAACTTTAAGCGTTCTTGATGAAATATATATAAATATTTTTCATTCTCCTTTGTGATGTTGAGATTCTTTAATCGGTTGGCCATTACGTTGTTGATATTGTTGGTTTCGATCGTTGTTGATATTGTTGGTTTCGATCTAATTTGCGGTTTTTATGATTCTTGGTTTTTTTTGTTCATTTTCGATTGATGTTATTTGATCGGTAAGGTGTTATTGAGTTATTCATCTCCTATTGTATCTTTTAAATTCTTTATTTAATTCATTTTAGATTGATCCATTTATTCATTTTAGGTTGACTTTATTAACCAGGTAGTAATTTAGTTTGTTTGTAATTTGTCCTCATATTTGTTCGTAAGGACTTTCTAATTTGTTTGTAATTTTTCCTCATATATGTTTTAGTTATTTTTGTAATTGGTTTGCTGGACACGTAGTGCTCTTTCTTTAACCAAGGATCGCTGGTAGCTTGTCAATTTGTAGAGTAGAACCATGTTATATTTGTCTGGAAACATTAAACCCGAATGTGGTAATGTTCTAGGCCCCTTGCTACTGTTACTTTATTCGCTGTTTGACTGTGTTGATTCTTGGTAAGAAGGAGAAAGGCATGCATTTGAAATTGATGGCCAAATATGAAAAGAAAATATAGGAGTTGAGCCAGTAATGCCAGCTCAAGGCGGATTCATGCTATCAAGCTTGGTGTCTTCGAAGAGTGGTTTATATTTAGACGGGTTTAGCGTAAATAAGGTAAATTTTCACAGTTAATGTTTTTTACCCAAAAATTACAGGCGGTAGTTTTAAAGAGTGAACTACCAAAATTACAGGCGTAAATGAGGTTTATACTTCATTCCTAAATATGATGTCAGAAATGATGACGTTAGATCTCTTTGCTGAAGTGAATAAGATAAACCAAAATGAATTAATATAGACCAAAATGAATCGCTAGGAAGAAGTAAACAAAAATATATTCTTATTCTAATTAAGATAAATATTCTTACCTATACAATTCAGAAATCAGAAGCTGAACCGTGCTAAGCTAGGAAGTGAATCGATTTAGAGGTACTCGATTGTTGACTCTATACTTCACATCTGATTGATTTGAACATGATTCAAAGCTTGTTATCACCAACTAATCATGTCATTTATCGCCCGGTGTTTGGTTAGGGCAACACGAATTTGTGCTTCAAGGAACAGATGGGTAAAATAGTGCAGCCTTGCTTTGCTTCACAGGTGTGCCACCTCTTTCCATTTCCCATCTTTCTGAACTGGCTCACATTACGACTTGAAGTTCATCCAAGTATGAAGTAACTTGATCAAAAATGAACACTCTGACTCCAACAGTTAATAAATTTGATGTTAAGCCTATGGTTATGCTTCTGGGGCAATATTCCACTGGCGGACTGACGGCCTTACATTTATCGAACACATTCTAAAGAATATTTGTTTTTTAATCGACAAGGGCGCATCTTGGACAACGACCAACCTCGATATATTTGTAGCTGTTATGGTGAGAAGTTGAAGAGCAAAGATCTCGCTTCTTTACTTGTTTCTATTTTTCCACTTCTAATAGAACAAACAGGAAGCAAAGCAAACTCACCCCTACATCCTCCGTGTCGCTGCTTGAGAGACCATCACTTATTGTTTTTAAATCTTGAAAAAAAAACTGATCTCTACTGCCCTGTCACTTTCATTTGCAGTTGAGGTCTAGACTCGATATGAGTAAAGCTTATCCTTATGACTGTAAGTTTTATCTCCCACGCACTAGAGAGAAGCGAATATCAGCGTTTAACGGATTCACAAGGCTAACCGACAGGGATCTTTGGTTGGTGGCGCTCTCTGGCAATTACCTTTATTGAGAACCACGACACCAGGTCAACCCAGGTGGTCAAATTTCAATTAGTTCGATCATGCCACTGTTTCCAGATCACCGTTGATCTTGCTTGAAATCTGATAAGGCTCACATGGCTACAATCTAACAAGCTAAACATGTCCAGGCCTTCAAGCTATTGTGAATAGGTGTGCCACATTACGGGAGCTTATCGTGAGTAAACGCTCTGGTGTCACCCATGATGGCATGCCTTCCATTATTAGGAGGCATAGGGAGCTTGAAAAACATGATATAACCGAGTTTCAGTTTAGTTTGTAGCAAAGTCTCAAATTATTTTGGTAAAGTCTAAAGTTATATTCTATAGAAGCCTCAAACTTTTCAATTTCCAGTCTATAATATCCAAGTTTCATTTAATTTGTAGCAGAATTTAGATCTTTTTAGTGCTATTTGAGATAATTATGTTTTAGTTACCATGTTTCGATTATTTTTTGCAAACTTTCAATGTTTTTAACGTTTATTTGTAGCTGAGTACTTTATGTTCTTGATTGCATATATTTTGCGAAGTTTCACTCTTTAACATGATTATTTGATGTTCGGTAGAATATAATTTTCGAGTTCCGCGTCCGGATACCTAATTATGTTCAATTGTTTAATTCATACATTTATTATTTATATTCATTCTTATATGATGATATTTGAAATTATGATTAATACTCCCTCCCATCCAAACCAAACTACCCCTACACTATTTCAAGTCAAACTTGATAAATATTGACCTTGATTATATGTAGTCAAATTTTTAAAATTTGTATATAAAAATTGAAATATTTACATGTATTATAAAAAGAGGTTTCGGAAAAATATTATTTCGATGCAAAAAAGTAATATATAAATGAAGAAAAACGTAGTCAAAGTGTCGTCTCGTAGACCGTGAAAAGTCAACTGGGTAGTTTGGTTTGGATGGGAGGGAGTATAATTTATCAACCAAATTATGAGGCAATATAGTATTTTTGATGTTATTACTGTTGCTATCACTATTTTCTCCACACTACTTTTGTTGTTACTATTGTTACTTTCAATACTCTCGAAGTCTCACTACTATTACAATTATTTTAATTGGGCACGCTACTATTAATAAGACATTATAAAATTTATTACTAATAAAAATCGGAATTACTATATGAAAGTAGCAATGTAACGTAGCGGTGTAATAAAGTCATACAATCACAACACTAATGAATTTTCTATATAGGCTATCTTCCTTGTGTTCATGGCTACTTTAAAATGCTATAAGACAAAGGTTAATTAGTGATTTTATTTTACAACAAAGTGTTTAATAATGATTGTTTATTGCTTATATGGTAGTAGTTTCATAAATTGTGTAACCTTAAATATTGTTCGCTTATGTCGATGTTATTTCGTGGGAGAGAGAAGATAAACGGGAAAAAAGGATGAAGATGTGAAGGTGAAGGGGAGAGAGAAGTAGAGAAGGAAGGGAATGGGCGAGGACAGTTGGAGAAGGAAGAAAAAGGGGAGGTGAATTCGGAGAAGGTAGAAGGGAGGGTATGGAGGAGGAGAAGGATGGGTAGAGATGAAAATAAAGGTGAGATAATGGAGGGAGGGCAAAGGCAAAGAGGTTAGGGAAGCGGAGAATGGGAAGAGACATCAACAAAAAAAAAGAAGGGGAAAAGAAAGAAATGAGAAGCTAGCGACAGTGGCGTAGGGCATGATAAAGGGAAATAAGGGGGAGGAGACAAAGGGGAGTGGGAAGAAGAAAGTGGAAAGGAAAAGAAGATGTGATGAAGAGGAGAATGGGAGAAGAGAGAGAACGCGACGACATAGGGGACTTGGAAAAAGGAGGAGGACGTGGATATTAAAGGGAGGAGGACGGGGAGGGGAGCGTGATGAGGGATGAGGGATGAGGATAAGAAAGGAGAGGAGGAAGGGAATGATAACAGGGGATGAGGAGGAGGAGGACGATGTATTTGAAGTAATGAGGAACATGCGAAGGAGTAGCCGGCAACGAAAGAAAATGGAGGAGGACGAGATAAAGATGGGGTGATGTGTTAGTAGAGAAGCGGAAGGGGAGACGGAGAAAGGAGAACTAGAAAAGGGAAATTGGAAGAGGATGAGAATAAGAAAGAAGAAAAGAAACGAGGAGGGACAAAGGAATATGCGCTTACGACGAGTGCAGGAGAATGAGGAGTAAAAGGAGAATAAGGCAATGCGAAAGAGGAAGGGAATAGGAAAAGAGGGGGCAAAGAAAAAGGAGAAAATGATGAGGAGGAAGCAAGTTTGAGTAGTGACCGTGCTCCTAAAAAGTCGTACGTTTCAAATTCCCTGTAGTTTATGACATTTTTTTGGAGAGAAATAAGTGTATAGTCTTAACGCCAGTTAAATTTGTAAAGCGATAGCTTTTTTCAAAAAAAATAACGCGACTTCTATATATCAAAAACTGAATGTAATAGCGAACTAATTGCAACATGCCAAAGGTGTTGCATGCAAAAATGGAAATAGAAACAAAATTGATAACGGGAGGGGGAAGGACGTTACTATTCGTGGATAGTTGTACACGTGGTCGTTTGATAGGGGTGGCCTTGTAACACCCCCATATACCAAGGTGCCTTACAAGACCCCCTTACCACATGAGACTGCTACCATCTAGGTTACCCGAGGTAGTAACATCACAACAAGCAATAAAGAAACGACATTTATTTAATAAGTTTATATGTCAATACACAATCCCAAACAGATGGCATACCATCTGACCAATAATTAAACTCCATACTGAAATCGTAATAACAATAACTAGTAATGTTCAACATAATGAAAAGACTACTAATGTTCACGAATCCAAACTGACACGCGAAGCTAGACATAATCAGGTGATCACATCCTCGATCCCAACGCAAGCTAACGATTACCTGCGATCATCTGCTCCCCATTCCCCAATGGATCATCACAGTTTGTAAAACAATAACGGGGTCAGCATTCGCATATATCGACGAATGTACAAGATAAGTACAAGGCAAAAGAAATCGGAGGGCCACCGCAGCGGACACCTCAGTAGACTCAGGTTACCATCCCTGCTCTACAAAATCACCAATTGACCTTGGACCGCAGCCACAGGTGTCGAAACCCCTCTCACCGCAGCGAGAGAACCCGGAACATTAATGTGCACATCCCCCATGCGGCGGGATAACCACGGGGGCGAACTTGGGGTGTGATCCGTCTCCCAACGGAATCACCAACCATAGTAACCATCACAAACACCCTAAACTCCATCATCGTCACCGCAGTGACCATCATCAATATCGATAATCACAAGATCATCAATAGCAGTCTCGTCACAATAGTGACCATCGTCAATAACCACAATCACAACATCACAATAAAAATCTCATCACAATGAGTAACATACACAAATACTGAGTAGGGAAATCCTACCTTATAGCAATTCCGATAGCAATCAAGCAATCAAAGTATTCCACTAGGAAGTCCCCTCCTCTACAAACATAGTCATATAATCAACATACAATTCCCTTCCTCAATTCTTTTAGGGTAATCAACACAACATAATCGATTAAAATCAATTGCAATCAAGACTACTTACCCAGATGATCAATCAACGTAGCAAAAGCTTGGATCCGGCACGAGAAGATGAAAGGTTTCTTGAGGGATTTAGAGAAGATTTGATATTAGGGTTTTGTGATTAAGAGTGGAAAATGCGTTTTAAAAGAAATAACTCATCTCAATAGCCTTTAATCATCCGTCCTTCCAAACCACGAATTCCGTCGTACTCGATCGAGTACAACATGTACTCGGTCGAGTACAACTCACTCGGTCGAGTGCCGATGTCACTCGGTCGAGTGCCGATGTCACTCGGCCGAGTACACGAGATCATAGTACCACTAAAATTACCAGCCAACTCTACTCGGTCGAGTAAGCCCTACTCGGCCGAGTCCCCAACACAAGGAAATACGGAGTATTACATGCCTCCTTCACTTGAAAGTGGCGAATGGCGAATTCATTTGCTCTGGTTAGTCAAGGAGTAATTACGAACCTACTACTAGCTTATTTACACTATTACTTAAATTACATGTACAGACGATTAACAAAGAGAGTAATTATCGAAAGACGTATTAGGAATTGGGGTCTCGCACGAAACGCGCAGGCAACAACTAGTCAAATAAAAAGAGCCATGTATTAGCATTTTCAAGGAAGAAACTCTAAATTGGTAGATTAGAAGTTTAGAACAAGGATGGTCAATCAAAAGGAGAAGATAGTTATATTTACGCTGGCTTCGCATGCGAGCAACTCACCCGTGTCACTCAAACTTGGGCGCAAATGCAAGAAGCGGATGCGTGTCAAGTATCTGGCGGTATACGACATGGTTATTTTGTTACACTGATTAATTTTTCGGCAGAAGAGTGTCGACATGTTGTATCATACCATCATTTAGAATTGTACATGATAGATGAACCGTCTCAATTAAAACCTAAAGGTTATAGTTGAGACCCATATATTATATTTATATCCTATTAGTAGATGCCCCATATAGCTAAAGTGTATTGGTAAGGAAGATAAATAAACAGTGGAGAGTCTGGAGACAGAAGACGAAACATGATACTTCGGATAACACTATTCGCACTTGCAAAACCATAGTTGCGATACAACGATTATAAATAAGAACAAACGTGATCCGAACATGAAGGCGGCACTCTCAAACACAATCCACACTTCTGGAAAACATATTTACAGGGACAACCACAAATTCACACTCCGCTGTAATGCATTATAAGCAAAAACAGGTCTCTGACTGGTACGTTGAAAGCTCGACCTCAAAATTTCAGGGAGAAACAAATTGGAAGTGCATAAGAAGCTTGACCGAACTGTACTTAATTCCCTCGCGACTGTAAAGAGGCACAGACCGGATACCTTCCTTAAGCTCCCAAACAGGTAAACATGTTTGACCTCCAAAGTCATCTTTTTCAGACATGTCATACTCATGAACTTCTATTCGAAGCAGGGCAAGCTCAGGAACTGTCAATGGGAATTCGAACACTTCATTCCAGGCTGGTATCCAGTTATCTTCCAGTGTTTTTGTTTTCTTCATGACGGTGTCACCTTCAACTCCTGCTATCCCAATCTGAGAAAGCACAAATGAAATACGATAACTGCATTAAAGGAAAAACAAACGCAAATTATAAATACTACTCAGAATAAAACAGTGCTGATATCTGATGTGGTTTACCGTTTTCCTACAAAAATTGATCGAACAGGCTACAAGGTCAAAGAAAAATATATATTGGACATAACCAGTGCTGATCCTCTCAAGTCTCAATCTACTTTAGCAGACCAAAGAAATGTAGTGAACATCCCCTTTAGACCATAAATAAGTACAAAATCGCT
This sequence comes from Heliosperma pusillum, assembly GCA_022085475.1. Classification (NCBI taxonomy): domain Eukaryota; kingdom Viridiplantae; phylum Streptophyta; class Magnoliopsida; order Caryophyllales; family Caryophyllaceae; genus Heliosperma; species Heliosperma pusillum. The sequence goes on from JAIUZE010014029.1 coordinate 19,071, forward strand.
ACGTTTCAACAACATTATTCACTCACTCAAGGGATCCAGCGAGGGCCATGGGCGGGTTAAGGGAGGTCGAATGTCTAAGGCGGGTCGAATGTATGTAGCCTTACTCATGTGTTAACAATATAGAGAGATTATTTCTTGACGACTCATAATGCTTTGCAGATTTCATCGAATTATTGCTACTTCAAAAGAAAAGGAAGCGCAGCCAACTTACAGAACCATTTCACTTTATATATTTAATTCCCGGACCAAGAAAAATTGGTCTTTCAAGATTTACTTTTAATATTGAAAGCACACAAAGAATACAACTATAAGCTAATGCCTCATGGGCCCATAAATGGCAAGCTAATGGGAGCCGGATGCACACAAGTTTAACCCTGTATCAACCAAAAAGAGGCAGTTTCCATTCACCAATAATTGCGTTGAGAATTGCACCCTGAAAGAGAGCGAGGGGGTACATAGACAATAAAACTCAAAATATAGCCCAAGTTTGTTGGATTGTGGATGTACTGATGTAGCAAGTGTGATATAATAGATCCGATGTGATCACAAACTTTCAAGGTATTAATTAACAAATATCAGCTTCAGCCTTGATCACGCAATCGGTTGTACCAGCTAATACTGGTTGTTGTGCCATGTGTGATACCTCCTCAAAATATGGTTGTTGTAACATGCAAACCCTTTGCAAAGCAGTCAATGCAGACTCAAACCTTCAAATTTAATACTACCACGCAAATGATGAAGATATAAAGGGTGCTGGGGAGAAAAAAGACAACTAGTAGAAGATTATAATAACCAAAGTTATGTAGCTTACCCTAACATAAAAATCCGGAGGTGAAAACTGATCAAAGTGTGTATGTTTGAAATCATAATACCACCCTTCACCCATATATACTGTTACCTGCAAAATATCAAAACGATGCACCATCAAAAATGATAATGAAAGTCGCTTCATCAAGACAGACAACTTGAGGAATGTCACAAATGCAAAAATGTTAATTATAGAATAAGCTACGCACCTTCAAGGTCTTCTTAATTAAAAGTTTAGCTTTTGGATCAAATACTTTACCATTTGGAGCACTCTTTACAAGAAAATCCGGTTTCTTAACATATCCACATCCACCATTAGCTCTGAACATCCCTTGCATCAGCCATAGGGATCTTCCATATCCCTGTCACCAAAAGAAAATTATACACTTAACAAGCTTAGGCATACTTACCGATTCACTTAGTCTTAATATAGGCCGGGAGGACAAACCTGCATGTTAAATGCAACCATCTGAGCTCCATACGTCCATGCAATGAGGGGATTGTAATTTGATGAGTTGATTCTTGTACCCTTAGGATAGATTCTAAGCATGTTTTTCTGCGTGAACCTGATAATTCAAAATGGGAGAGTATTTTATGAATCGTTAAAAGGGGTTCATAATCACACACTTTACAGGTGCAACTATGCATCTGCAAAAGGAAATAAACTCAATCTACTAAGTCAAAAGGGTTTGAGATTGACATGTTTCAAATTAAGTCACGAGTACCACTGCTCAATGACTTCATCACCTACCTAAAATACTTGCATAGGCATCCTTTATCGTGAAACCTACCGAAAAACTTCAGTTTGTAAATCATTGCCTCATAATTCTACAAATTTGGCACCCCTAACCCAACCACTGTTACTAAGAAAACCTTTTAAGTGTCTAGGTGTCATGCTAAAATGCTATGAGCCGCTGAAGTAACAGTTGCATGGTTATTAGCCAACCAGCTTCATCGGAGTTTGAGATAAGCCATCTTACTCTGACTCGGCAAGATAAATTCAACACAAGCTCTGTACAAGTGTTGGGTTCAACTATTTTATGAAAATCCTCATGTTTTTTACTCAAAATAAAGTGTGCAAGTCCTATATTATTGTGTGTGTGTGTTAAATTTTACATAAGATAACATGAACATCTGGCAAACATAGGAGGTAAGTGTGTACAGTATTATATAATCCCCATACGAAGCACCAGTATCACTATGATACTATCTTGTGGCTATATCGTGCTTTATGAATTACGACCCTCAAAGCCAAATCATGCGCTTTCAGTTCCCTTTATATAGAACGTCTATTTGACAATTACCCCTCCAAAGGTTGAAACTTATTAAGGGAAAAGGTAAGAAAAGAAAAAAAGGGAAGAATCAGCCAGAAAATCAAGCAACCCCTGCATTAAAATCAATTCAGTATCAACTTTGCTTCAAGCAGTACACAGTTAATGATCCCTTAGCAAGTACGAAGGTCACTATCACAAAAGTTCATCATCAGTATCACTATAGCAACTGTCATACTCTGTCGTTATTTATTGACAAATGCAGGGAATTTGATGCACTAGTATATAAAAAAGCTTGCTAAAGACTAGAAGGTAAAAGAACATATCCAACGGTCATAAGTACCTCAGAATCGCCTCTCCATACTTAATCACTGCCTTTTCAAGCTCCGGTTCACTCAAGCTAAGACGTCTCACTTTATTAGGATCCACCTTCAGTGCAGCAGTTAACCCGCCCTTGGGTTTTCCCGCATGAATAGCAATAAGACGCTTGTACTCTGGTGCATCAAACTTGTGGGACTCAGAAATGTCATCATCCTCTTCCTTGTCGTCACTATTGTCTCCATTGTCAGAGTCATTATACTACATACAGGAACCCTCGTGTTACAATAACATTTTGAGCAAATTTTTTTTAAAAAAAAAGAAAGAAAAGAAAAGGAAACAACTGGAACAAATAGCTTTACTTTCTCGCTTTCAATATGATGTTTGAGACTGGGAACTTCCTTTCCCCAAGCTTCTTCGTCTCCAGAATATGTACTCTTCTGAGGCTCATCCATCGCAAGTTTAGCTTCATCATACTCTTTTGGTGGTTTTGTTGATATCATAATATGTTTCTTCAGTGATCCAGGGGATGGAAGTTCCTTAAAGCAGCCTGGGTCTGGTAAAAACAGCATATCTCCGAATGTGGTAGTGATCATCTGGACAAATACAGTAGCCCTTTAAATCTAAAAAATGACCCTCATTTGTTATTTTACTCTGACACTTAAAATGGGTTAGCATATGCGAGTCAAACATTGGACACTCGTAAAAAGGTATGACACGTTACACTTCATTTTATGCCAAACTATTTGTTATACTCCAGTGAAGCGTGTATAATGTCTATTCTTATACTCCAGGGAATGTCTATTGTTATACTCCAGTGAATCGTGTATTCGTATATGTTTGTATTGGAGTATCACAAATTAAGCAACCTTGTGCATAATATTGCCCAGCAAAGGGTTATTGGCAAAAGATATCATCGACAAAAAGACTAGGATTCAAAATTTGATGTATAGATAATCATGAGTATAGAAAAAACCAGGGAATTACCTCAGCAGTTTTAGCTTGAAGATCAGCAGTAAGGTGGTCCTCAAGTGTTATCACTACAGGGTATTCAGATGCAGAAAAGGCGTATTCCTTAATTGACTTTAAACATTTGATAAGCTCGACAGGAGAAGTCATTGTCCTATACAACATAGAGAGAAAACATTACAGGAAAAAAAATAAAAGAAAAGAAAGGTGCGCTTGGCTAGGTAATAGCGTTAGAAATATCAAAATTTTGAAAGAAGCAACTTATTTGCTACCAGTTTATCAACGAATGAAGGTTAAGAAAGAATCAGAAGAGCGATACCGAGGAATAAGAATAGATTCTTGCGCAAGACTGTCTAACGCTAAGACTAACCCGTAATTTCAAACAAATTGGGTAGTTATTCAGGTCTGATTGGGCGAATGGGTATAGTTTGTAGTTTGTAGTTACATGAGTTAATCTCAGATTATATTAACATGACAACCTTTTTGGCGACTAAATTTTAAATATATACCCTCCATGAAGAACATCAACATTGTCTTTAGAAGAATTGGGCCATATATCCAATTCAATAACTCTCACTGCCTTCTCCAGTGCATGTATGATAGGAATCTCACTGCAGTCACTAGTTAGTTGATTTCCAGTAAGATAAGAATTGTGGCCTGTGTAGATGAAATAATGAGACAGTGGACAATTCATATCCTGGTGAACCTGAAATAACAGGAAGTAATAGTTTAGATGGTCAGGCTAAGTGGCGCGGAGGAAATATATAATATTATGCTAATATGGAAAAATTCGTAGCGGAATTTCAAACCACGGAAGCACGCCACAGTCTCAGTAAGATAATCATCAGAACTTAGCTATAGGGACTGTCTTTTTGGACTAGGCTCACTTTGCCCCATACACACATGGTAATAAAGCTCAACAACAAGGCAGAGTTCAAACCCCAATATGAAAGCATATATGAGCAGTGGAACACTCTACATCATATAGAGATTTCAGATTTCGTAGTAGAGCTGATTCCATCCAAGTGTTAAGCGTTAACCATACTAATATGGTAATTAATGAAAAAAGAGAAGCATAATGTGAAAAACTGGAGTTCTGTGTACTCCGTTCACTCTAGGATTTAAGGAAAATAGAGATTATGTAATCGCCAAATTTTGGAAGGCAAATTAAATAGCTGATATGAAAACTAACTAGCACAAAATACACATAATACACAAGGATTAACTTTGAAGCTGTGAACATTAAAAACAAAAAAATGTGAAGCTGTGTCTTTGCAATACAGTAAATTCTGCAACAGGTACTAGATTAACTTTCACGTATTTTGTGCTACATTAGCATCAACATAATAACTTATATATGATGGTCTCACATGTGAAACTAACCCAAAAACGCAACTCGTATAATACACAAGGATTTGAGTCTGCCTCACATGTTAGACTGTCTCCTACAAGACTCGATGTAACAGTGTAGGCATGTAGCTTCGAAAATGACATTAAAAGATGCAGCTTTTTAGAATTGCAAGTGTAAGCTACAAGAGTCTTCAGACCACAACCATTAAAAGAAGGACGAGGCCAAACACAATCTATATCTGAAGATTCCAGATCACTTCTTCTGAAATACATAAAGGAAGATGAGCTCATAGACTCTCTTCCTACCAGGACCACTAATTGCAAACCCCTTTTCAGAACTCACCATTACGGAATATTTTGCAGAAAAAATTAGATTATATAAATCATCAGAATGTTTCATATGTTATTTCTGCACATCAAAATTAAGCAATTGGTTCAAGAAAAAGTAAAGCAAAAACATGGCATTCTAACCTTGAAACAGGAACATAAGGTCATTTACTAAAGATCCGATATTTCGAAATGCGATCACAGGCAAATTTATAAACACTACTCTGCTTCCACACATCTTGCTTTCAGATTGTTAAGGAAAGATGTAGAAATTTACAAGGGATACTCTCGCATCAAACACGAAAAATGCATACTTAAGTCTTATAAGAGACTTGGCCAAACCTCATCAGAGTTGTACGCCTTTTCAACATACCATATTTTTAGACTAAAACTTGAAACAACATCCATTTCATACCCCCTCCCGAAGCAATATTCCTATGATTCCCTAAGTAACTTCAGCTCAAGACCAATAAACACACAAAACTACAAATTAAAAAGGAGATGCAACATAACTAAATAAACTAAATCACTAAATTTGTGTTACACAATGTTGTCAACTTGCCTAATGTACAATGACAAATATTGTTACCAGGATAAAGACAGCAGTTACAAAATCCACCCTTGTGAGTTTGTGTTTTCAACTATAGAATCCAAAACATATGCTGTGTGGGTCCCAAAACATAGATTTTAATACCGGGTTTCCAAATATAGCAAATTTGCAAACTAGGAAAATCAAACTAACTACACTTTAAAACATAGGAATTAGAAAATCCCATGATTTGCAAAAAAGGGAGTTGGTTTGGTTGCCATTTTTTTTTTTGACAAAATGTAGGATTCTAAAAATCCCATGATTGGAGGAGTTGGATTACCTAGCTCCTCTTATGTAGTTTAAAACTCGTGTTATCGGATTCCTATATAGGCAACCAAACGTTTTTTGCTAAATTCACCCGAACTTCATGAGGGAGTTTAATTACCATGAATCGGATATTCTATGGAGTTTGAAAATATCTAAAATATTCCGTGTGTACCAGGTCACTGTACACCCTAGCAAATTGAAAAACCTTCCTTTTTATTTTACTTAACCTAAACAGAGTTATTTATGATCAATGTTATTAATTCCGACATTCTTATTGGTTGGGGTGTATGGCCAGTAACAACAACATTAACCAGCAAATTATTAGAAGCTAAAATAAACAAAACCCAGAAAATATTAAAACTCCAAAGTTTTTTAAAAAAATGAAAAGTTTACCCCAAGTTTAGGAGAAAGGGGAGGATTAAGATCCCCAAAAAGGAATTTAAAGAAGCCTTCAAGGTTAATACCAGACTTATGGAAGACATTAAGGTGTCTAAGACTATCAATAAGGATTTGTGCATCTTCAACAGTTGACTTATCTTCTTTCTGTTCATTAACCAAGAAATTATGAAGATGATTAACAGTCATTACTCCATTTTCTGAGTATCTGCTAAATAAACTCTTAATTTCTTGAGGTGCTTCTGATACAGCCAATTTAAACCTCCTTCTACAACAGAAACAAACACTGTATGTTTGTTTAGACATGCTTTTCTTGTACCTCCAGAATTGATCTATAAACAAAATGATTAGGGATTTTGATGTGGGTTTTTTTTTGGTTCTGACAGATGGAAAGTGTGAATGTCAAATAAATCTGTGGAGTTTAAAGTTAGTTGTTTGGAATGATGAGATGACAGGAGAAACAACAGCATAGGTGTCCAGAGATGTATGAGGATGACGTTTCACTTATCTTTACTCAATTTAACTGTCTTTATTATTACTAAAATCTACTCCATTAGTCATATTTAACATTATTAATAGTTAACTAGTTTAATTTCCCGTGAAAAATCACGAGACTTTTCCAATTCTTTATTAATAGATGTTAAAAAGAAATTTACTACTTTTGTAGTGGTTTGATATTAACAATTTACTTTAGTGGTTTTTACCATTGCATCCTCTTTCTATTATTTTTTATTTAACTTTGATTTTGTAGCCGAATAATACCGTTTTTGTTCGTCTAAATGATATTTTTCTTTGTTTACAACTTTAAATGATTATATTATAAAAATATTAAGCAGTATTAACCTTAGTTATATACTTATATTTTGTATGTTTGAAAATAATAATGATACTTCAGAATTTAAAATATTTTTCACTCATTTTCTCTTCAACGATGTAGCATTTAATAAAATAAGAACAATCTAGATGGGATGGTAATAGATAAAAACATCACAATATAAATGCAACAGCCTCACTTAAAAAAAATCTAAATGATAAGATATTCCACTATTTGGTATAAGTAAAAAAAAGATAAAATTACCTTTTTCTAATCGACTTCATGAAAAATATGAGAAAAGCTTTACTTACACTAAACTTGCTTTGTTAATACATATGTATTATGTTGTTAGTGTCAATCGTAACAAATTCACTACACATTATCAAATAATAAATACATTAAAAACTTCCCAAAACATTGTATCAACATTAAAAATATGAGACTAAAAAGTTAAAGTTACAATAATTTGATTACTTTATCAACATTAAACTATGTCAAGAAGTAAGAATACGATACAAATGCTTGTTAGATTATTCTTTTCTCTTATCTCTTCAATTTTCTTCGCTCATTTGATTATAACTCGTTATAAAGGAAAAATAGGAAAAGATTTTCAAAATAGATCAAATGACTCTCATTTTATCATAGAGGAGGGTATATATACAAATATAGAGTCATAGTCTTTGTCATCCCATTTTAAATTCTTTTTTTATAAATGATTTAAGAGGGTGAATTTGAGATCATGAAGTGAAGTAATGTTTTGGTAGATGAACATATATTAGTATATTAGATGAACATTTAAATTTTTGTATAAAGCTACAATTTTTTAAATTTTATTTTTTAAATAATGATGATGACGTGACGTACTCTAAAAATATAGAAAAGGTAGTGAATCGTGAAAGGTAATGCTTAGTCTAGCCTTTTTATATTTTATATAATATAAATTTTCCAATTTTTTTGTTTTTTAAAATAATTTTATTTCAATAAAGCTTTAAAATAATTTAGGATTTCAATAAAACCTTACAAAAAAACCATAAATATTGCGTATATATGAAATTTATAAAACACCATTACTTAATTTCTTAATATATTGTAATAACTAATAATTACATATACAAAATATTATGAAAGGTAAGTATAGAGGGCTAATAATTACATGTACACCATTACTTATGATAGGAATGTGTACATTATATTTTCAGCTGATGGAGAGGAAACTTTTTGTAGTGTTTACATGTGAAACTTATGGTGGTATCTTAATAACTAAGGAAAACAAAAGGTTGGTCATAAACTAAGGAAACAGTTGCAGTTATGGAAGTGAGTAAAAGCGTCTAAATGGAGGGGTAAGACTTAAGAGTATGGTAAGATAGTGTTTAGTGTTTATTACTCATAAATTTTTGCCGAGAAAATGAAAAGACTATTGCCCTCTATAGTTTATTTGTATTTATTTTATTTTATTATTATAAATCTTATTATAGATAGGTTTGAGTAAATTCCCATCTTTCAAAGATTGTGCCACGTGTCGCTCTATTAAGTACTCAACTTACCTTTTTATATTATTGTAAGATAATAACATACTCCCTCCCATCCAAATCAAACTACCCAGTTGACATTTCATGGTTTACGAGACGACACTTTGACTACGTTTTTCTTCATTTATATATTACTTTTTTGCATCGTAATAATATTTTTCCGAAACCTCTTTTTATAATACATGTAAATATGTCAACTTTATATACAAATTTTAAAAATTTGACTACTAATATTTATCAAGTTTGACTTGAAATAGTGTAGGGATAGTTTGGTTTGGATGGGAGGGAGTAATAAGCAGGAATTATTAAGAATATGAAATGATTATTGAATAGGTAAATAATAAATTATCCCACGAGGAATAGGGAAGATGTTTTTTTAGGTGAGTCCAGTTGGAGTGATAATGATTGTTAATGTGTTTTCATTTCAATGTCACTAGTTGTACCAAAGTTCCCGTTTAAGACAGATATTATCGGTCTTAAGTTTAAAAAACGTATATGATATATTTTGTAACAATACATGGGAATATATTTTCACGTATTATTTTTCTTGTGGTATTTGCACTTTCATGAGAGCCGAGTTTCTAACGAGCTCGGGACCTTATGTTTAATGAGCTCCTAATTCAAATGGATAATGCTACTTGTGTAACACTCATAAATAAAGAACATTTAATCATAAATAGTCTTCGTCCCTTGGTGAATCATTGCAAGGACCTCATTCAGAAAGGAAATTGATCGGTTAAGATTGAGCATGCATATAGGGAAGCTAACAAAGCTAGTGATTGGCTAGCTAACATTACGGTGTCAGTGTAACACCCGCAAATGTACCCTATTTTATTTTAATAATATTATATTATTATTAATTAGCGTAATTTTAGAGTTAGATTAGAACTTAGTTTTCCGTGTCTAAATTAGCAAATCCGAGTTCGTATTCAGACTCTACTCGGAATTCCGTGTGGTGAGAGCACCTCGTATCAATGATCCACTTACCCGTGAATTTATGCGAGGGAGTGCCATAAACAGTGACTGGACCATTCAAAGTGTCTTCGGCTAAGGACTTGGTATCAGTAGCCACAACATTTGCATGAGTGGTGAGCCCCCTCCCCCGACCCCTCGCCAACAATGTGGTATGAGATCATACTACCAGTCTGGTAACTCATGTAAAAGTCCAAAACACCTAGTAATATCGTGCCCATGTTTATTGAATTGAGTACACCTCAAAGCTCGCTTTTTTTCTTTCGACATATAAGGACCGGTACGAGTAGAAGGTCGAGATGGAGATGGATGAGCAAAGGTTGTGGTTGGTGATGGTTTGGAGGATGGAACCACAAAATCCGCAACCTCAACTTTATTTGCTTTCACATGATCAATACCCTTGACCGGTTCCTCTTAAGGTAATTGTTTGAAACGTACGATTGAGGGTAGCAAGCGGTACAGAACGAATAAACTCATAACACCAAGAGAAATAGAGAAAGGTATAAGAATCACGCTTATCAGCATGTTTCTTACCCACGATGCACTCGCATTTTTCGCACTTACATGTTATTAATGGCTTATGTTTATCTAAATAGTCCCACAACTGGCTAAGTTAACCAATATAAACGGCTATAGATAAGTCTTGATTTTGAGCACAGTCATGAAACTCAAACACCAATTGATAGATACGAGAGCCATTGACAGCACTAAAGTGTTCATTGGGATCGTCTCATAAGCGTTTAGCGTTGTCAAACTCAAAAGAAGATAGTGTACCACGGCCCTTACTGTGTTCATAAGCTATGAAACAGGGAGGCGTAGGAGGAGCAATCGTTCCATTAAGAAATCCAGACGTACGACGGGAACGGAACGTAACAGAGATGGCGTGAGACTAAGCATCAAAATTGCCCTGTTTGAAACAAACCAGTGTAATGTAGTCACTTGGATGATCCTGATTTCCAAGCTAGAATAGAGATGACGCCTCAATTGTGAGAGGCGAGTCATCCTTGTTGTCGGCAGAGCAAAGGAGTAGTGAACGATTTAAATTTTTAGGCACGATTATTTTATTAAATGTGTTAAGAAGATTCTCCATATATAAAAATTGCAATTTAAAAGATTGGTTTGTCAATCTATTTTTTTTCCTTAAAATTGGAGAGTTAAAAACTATCATTCCTACTCAATACAAATATAACTCAGATTTAATTACATTACATTGTGCGACACCTTTTAATTTGAGAGAAAAATATGACCATAAGACCATCCCCAAGCAGAGGTCGCGCTAATTAGGTCGCGACCCGGTTTTACTCTTAATCTCACTTTATTTACCTTGACCTACTTTCACTCCCCCAAGCAGAAGGTCACGACCTAGGTCATCAACCCAATAATTTTTCCACTTTACATCATTCCTAATCATTTCCCACCTTCTCTACCCCACTTTTTTTTAGTGTTCACCAATAGGAAGTGTACACATAAAGGTCACAAATATGGTCAATTTGCTTCACCAAAGGTCACAAATTGACCTTATATGGCAAAGGTCACAAATTAGCAAAATATGGTCACAACTTAAGTTTGGTTAATTAGATAATTAGCATGACCAAGCAAGGTCATGACCTAGCAATTGACCTTGCTTGGGGATGGTCTACGACTCCCAAAAGTTAATTGAAAATTGGCTTCAGTTTTCAAAGTGATCAACGGTAGTATGTTGGCTTGTCAATCCTACGAGGCAACTTCAAGTTACACACTTTTTAAGGCAAAGAGCAATGTCAGAAGTTTCATACCATTTTTTTTAATATCACATCAACATAGATTATTACGTATGAAACTTTTTATTTTCTTCTAAATGCTAATACTTTTATATTATGACTCATTGCTCTTTTTTATCATTCCTCTTATATATGAAACTAGCACTTTGTTTTAGAAATCAAGTTCATATAAGGACCTCTATATTATGTAGATTAATGGGTAAAGATCTTCTGATAAGATATGAATTTTTTTTATTTATCCCCGTTACTATTGCCCTAGCTTGACATTGGAGTTACTCGTCATACTACTCACTTTAGAAAGGGGTGCAATTTTTGGCCCTTAAAAAGGATTTAGGAACTACGAAAGCGTACCAAGCATCATTGACAACAACTAGAATTGAGAATACAACACTTCATTGATTCTAATTAAAATCTGTCATACTACCTCAAATGTGTATTGAATTTATGAGTTCTCTACAAATTATAACCCTTTCTTGAAAAAAACGCTTTCCAGCAGTAGTTTTCAAATCTCAACCTGAGAAACTTTGGAAGAATATGTGGGGGGAGTGTTGTCACAAAAAGGGAATAAGCTTTTAAAGCAGCCAACGAATCCACTTGCCCATCTTGAAGCTCTTGTGTCGTCTTCGAATCTTGCGTCCTCCCTGCTCGAAAGTGTGGAATATTGGAACCACCCTCTAAATAAATGAGAGATCATACATTTATTTGAGGCTAAGTTTTCATCTACCTCGTATTTGTTTTCCTGACACCTTAGGTCCTCTAGATCATCATACACCTCCGATTTCTGACTACCCTCTTCATTGCTCTCTGCTCTGCATGACGTAACATTTTGAATCATTAGTTTCCTCAATATAAGCAGAAGACAGTTGTACAAACTGTCAAGCGAGAAAGATCTCATACAGCATATTTATGTGAGGCCGCTCATATAGCACCTTATTACCCATGGGTGCATTTAAGAATAAGTGCGAAAGTATACTCACAATGTTTACATTTGAGATAGTTTCACAATTGTATATTTAATATAATAGTCTTACAGTAAGACTAACTGCAACTGCAACTGCAACTGCAACTGCAACTGGTTGTCAGTCTCGTAATCAATAGGGTTGGTTGAAAATCAAGTATAAAAAGTCTTTAGTCCAATAAACAGCTCATGGAAATGTAGGATATCGCGTGTGTACTTGTTGGGATTAATTTTGCTTTACTGCATAGTGGGTTTACAATATCTAATTCACTTAAGAATTAGGATAATTATATCACAATCTTGAACTTACATGTTGCGACATTTTTTCACCTCTATCTAATAGCTACAATTCACCTCGACATTGCTGAAATGTGTATATGCATTCAGACGGTGAGTCAGTACCTAATTTGGTCACTGTCTGAGCAAAATGAATCCCCAAAGGTTCGGTACCCATACATTAAACACTATCCCTACTTTCTAAAGTCATTTAAACTCGAGTGGGAAGCACAACACTAGTCACTACTGCCTAGCAGCCTTGTTGGCAAGACCAAAGGTGAAAGTAAAGAGAGTAAAAGATGAAATTTACATTGTGATAGGTTTGGGAGCTTCTATTCGACTTCTCGAACGCTTCTTTATGAGGTTATAAGAAATTGACACGTGCCTTACAAAACGAAGCTGCATAAACAGCACCAGACTAAATCAGCAAAACGGGATCGCCCCAGCTGCCTTCTTGACAGAAATTCACTCAGAATACTGACATAGCAAGAAACTTGCCATCCACCATAATCACTAAAATAGTACCGTTTCAGAAACATTTATGTGCATTACAAAGAAGGAAAAGCAAGTACTCGTAAGTCGTAACAGTTAAAACCAGCTAGAGAACTCCCGTGTTTTTCTACTACATCAACAAGCTTTTCGACAGTTCAATGTTTCGAAAATAGAGACCCAGATTATGATAAAATTAATCACGGCTGCAAGCAAGTGAAACAAGTTTAGGTGAACTTTAGACAAAATTTAAGACAACTTGAAAGATGTCGAATTCTGGTCCTATGACTTACGAGAATGCAGGAATATCTTAAAACAATGGTCAGATCTGGTTCTCAGCTAAATTAAGAAATTGTCTCAGCACTTCAGCAGTGATAATCTGTGTTAAATGCATGTTATATTGTTAATCAAGAAAACATATCTTAGTTCATGGATCATCACAAGCCATATTTTCTTCGACGGGGGCAGGACCGTACATCAAAAACAATGGCATGCCAATAGTAGTACATTTGAGGGTTCAAAATTTGTTAAAAGTTAAAAGTTGAAATACCTGATCTCCGTCCTTTATGCCATAATCCTTGATAAAGTCACTGTCATGTAATAGTTTCTGACCATGAAAAGATAAGCAAAAATTTCCCCAAACATGCCGCCTTAATCCAGAAAAGGTTGAAATTAATAATATATAAAGAAACCAGATGAAACATCTTCATGTGATGAATATGATTTAAACTTTAAAGAAAAAATATGTTGTTTGTCGATATCACACCATGAAATCTTGCCAGGTCCTTTTGTCGGCAAATGACAGAATTTTCTCTCCACTGCCTCCTTAAGCTCAGCTATCGTGGCCATCTTTCTGGCATCAATTTCTGCAAAAGTTTCCAATTAACCATAAAGGAATGTTTGTATGGGGTTTTGGAAGGGAAAGGAGGAAAATGGATCCTCCCCATTTCCCTCCTCTAAGTCTAATCAAAATTCCTCCAACAAATGAGAGATTTGGAGGGAAAAGTCCCTTCCTCCATTTCCCTTCACTCCTTCCCCTTCCCCTCCCTTTCCCTCCAATTTTTCTATACAGTACTTAGGTCTAATATTTATTTCAACAAACCTTAAAATCGCCATATTTAAGTCCAACAGTCACTAGGAAATATGACCATCAACCACAGTCATCCACATGGCCTACGGCCTTTTACATTTATCCGACTAATCCATGGTCAAGGCCTTGTTGGAAAACAACGTAGGAGGGAAAGTGTGGGGAGGGGGATAGAGGGAAAGGAAATGGGGGGAAGAGAAAGGGAGGGGAATGAAGTGCGGGTGTTTGGATATAATTTCCCTTCAAATCTTTCTTATGTTGCATGGATTTTGATTTGCCATTTTTTTTTTACGTTACTTAGTTATCCGTAATTGGCAGACTTAAGAACAACACTCTAGAAGAAAATGTTTAACCCACTTTTATCTAACAATAATGTACCATTTCCACATGTTGTATTCGAAGGTTTGTACTTGAAATATAAACTCTGACTAAGTGATTCAAGACAGATGACAAAAACGCATTGCAAAATCATTGACGAATGAACTGAAACATAGTCCCTTCGTCCCGGTCATTTGTTTAACTTTTCCTCTAGGCACAATTATCAAGGAAATGGTAGGGGACAACTTATGGTTAAATTTGGTGAATGACAAGTGAACAATAGTCATAAATTAACTTCCTAATATAGAAAATTAAATAAATGAGTGAGACGCCCTAAAAAGCAAATGGTACACAATTGTGTTCATAAATTATCATCTAACATTTCTGAGCTAAAATAGGTATTGAAAACAGATTAAAGCGGAGAAGGACAGAAAGAGACCGAAAGAGGAAGCATCCAATTTGACGACGGTGAGCTGAATAGGGAGCTGACTGAGCTTATCGTACGAAAAACTCTTTCTGGAACTGACAAGCGATAACGCGGACGATAACACCGACGAACTTCGATGAAAACTCCGGCGAGGCATTGGCGCAGATTCAACTTCCATCACCGCAATCTTATTATAGTAATAATCTCCTCCATTGGAATAAATCTCATCTTCTTCTTCGTCTTCGCTTTCCTCTTCAGTCGCAGCGATCTTATGGAAACTTAATCGTCGCATTGTATTCAACAAAAATCAGAATTAAAATAGGAAGAAGAATGTGCCGAAATTAACGAGTTTCTGTTTCAATAAAGACATTTGATTGATTAGCCAACGAAAGCATGAGAGAATTAGGGTTTTTAAAAGGGGGTAATTTTTGGAGGATTCTTGCTTCTGCTTTATTAAATTAACGTCCAAAGAAAGGCACAATGTAGAAGAAGACAGAGAAAGGGATTACTATCTCGATTTTTTTCCGCAAAATTCCTTGCTTGTTATTTATGGTTAATCCGACTCTCCGATAAGGTTCCTTTCATGTTTATTTATGATTAGTCCTAAAGGTGTCAGTGGGCGGATACAAGTGGAAATCGCCCCATATCCGCCCATGTTGGGACGCTTATGGGTAGACATTTAGCGGGTGGTGGGGCGGATATGGGTTAAAAAATTGTACCCGTCATGGGTAATGGGTAGACCTGGCAAAACTGACCCGACCCGATAAGGCTGACCCGAGACCCGAAAACGACCCTGAATTGCCTGACCCGAGGATGACCCGAAACCCAAATTTGTGACAACCCTCGCGAATGCGGAAATAAAACATAACAAGCATGTGATTTATATAGCGGAAAATACGGTATTTTTAAAACTTTTTACATGCTAAGATAAAAATGTGAGAAATATCAAATAAATACAAACTAAAATAGAATATACTACGTCTCTCAAAATGTTATCAAATATCAAAGTTATTAGCAAACTAGCTCAAGAACGTCTAGAGATGATTCATCCAGGCCAACGCCGGCTAGCTCACACCTGAACCCCAAAATACAACTAGCAAAATCCATCCAAGCAAGCAACCTGTTCATCCATGAAAAACATGAACGCCACAGTCAGTGGGGAGTAACTCCGGGTTCTCCCAGCCATATCACAAATAACATACTTAAACGGTAATACGAAAGTAGAAGCATGCATATATAATTATACATGTGAAATACGAGAAAAAATAAATAGGCAATTCAATATATAAAGATATCGGTACAAAGTTTGAAAATTGTCAACGAGGATGAGAGAGAAAGTTGGAGAAAGAAAGTTCCAACTTTGGGGATCTAGGGTTTTGTGCAAAGGCCAAAATCAATTTTAATTCTCATTCTTTCACATTAAATTTAGTAGTAAAATATTAGACATTGGTATTATTCAACAATCTAATACGTATTAGTAATTCTTGTAGTTAGTATTTGTTAGGATGTCACCAAAAATTAATAAGAACACAACTACTGCGACGAACACTATACAGCGAACAAAAGAAATAATAGGTTTACAGCAGGATGTTCTTCATGCTCTTAGGAAGGATAATGAGGACAGAGGTAAATCAACTGAAGGTCTTGAGGAAGGTGGGTGGCAGCAGGTTGTAAATCGGTCAAAAAGGAAAGATAATGATAGCAGTTCTAATTCAAAATTGCCGACTATTAGTGAAACGGAGGTGGTGGAAACAGAAGTGGTGGTAAGTGTCCCGAAAACAATCCTAAAGCTTGATGTTGCTGATGTTAAGGAGGAGATTGATTATTGGTCCACAACGGTTTATGGATATGTTATGGGTGCTAATCCACCAAAAGGAGTATTGGAAGGGTATCTACGGCGTGTTTGGAAGGAGTATAGTATCACAAAGGTATCGTTTTTCCCTAATGGTCTCTTTGTAGTTAGGTTTGCTAGTATGGAGCATTCTAGTCTAGTTTTGGCTAGAGGAATGATGTTGTTTGATGGAAAGCCAGTAATTGTTAGATCTTGGGATCCTAATGTTAAGATTACAAAGGTCTCGGTGAAAAGGGTTCCTATATGGGTTAAGCTTGTTGGTCTGGATTTAAAGTTTTGGGGGACTAAATGTTTGGAGAAGTTGGTGACTTTAATTGGCAAATTCATGAGCATTGATGATGTTACTACTCAAAGAACGTTCCTGGGTTATGCGAGGGTCATGGTGGAGGTGGAAATTGACCAGGAATTTCCTGATCAGATTCATTTTCATGATGAGCTAGGTAAGGAGATTTGTGTCAGTATTGAGTATGATTGGCTGCCAATCATATGTAAGAAATGTAGTGGAGTGGGGCACAGTGAGAAGGTGTGTAGGAAAGGACATGGGGTTCAGCAGAAGCCTGTTTTTCATGATGTGCAGAAACAGGTTTGGCAGAAAAAGGAAGTTCAACCTTCTGCTGTTGATCCTATAGAATTCCCTGCTCTGCCTGTTAGTGGGAATTCTAAAACTGTTTCTACAGTGGGTAATAGCTCTTTACTGACTACTCCTACTCATAGTGGTCAGTCTTTGACTTTTACTCCTGCTAGGATTATTTCTAAATTAACTAGGCATGAATCTAGGTTGCCTGCAGATAAGGATGGGAATTTTATGATGAATTTTAATGTTGCTTTGTCTGGGTGCTCTGAATTGGTGGATAAAGGGGGTGGTGCTGTGTCTGTGCTTCCAAATGACTAAATTTGGAGCATGGAACATTAGGGGGCTCAATAGTTTTAAGAAGCAGAAAGATGTAAAATGGTTTTTGCATCATCATGATATTGAACTATTTGGCCTCCTAGAGACCAGAGTGAAACCTGGTTCTCTGAATAGAGTTATGTCCAATTTCTGTCATAATTGGTCTATCTGTCATAATGCTAGTTTTCATTCAAATGCTAGGATTTGGGTTATTTGGAAGAGTAGTAAAGTTCAGGCGGTAGTGATGGATTGTGGTGCTCAGTTTATTCATCTGCAGGTGACTGATTGTGTGACTGGTCATCTGTTTTTTATAACTTTTGTGTATGGTTTTAATAGGAGTGAGGAGAGGATGGAGCTTTGGGATAGTCTACATAGGTTGGCTAGGAATGAGCCTTGGTGTGTTTTGGGGGATTTCAATAATGTGCTCTATCCTAATGAGAGGATTGGTCAGGTTGTTAGAGACAGTGAAATGGTGCCTTTCCAGAATATTGTTAATCTGTGTGAACTCCAAGATATGAAAACAACTGGAGCTTTTTTCACTTGGAATAATAAGCAGACTAGTGATAAGAGGGTGTTTAGTCGAATTGATAGAGTTCTTATTAATGATAATTGGTGTAGTAGTTGGCCTGATTACTTTGCTCACTTCTTTCCTGAAGGTTCTTTTGATCATTGCCCTTGTGTGGTTGAGTATGGTGAGGTGCAGATTATTAACAGAAGACCTTTCAAATTCTTTAACATGTGGACAAGGTCTTCTGATTTTATTAGTCTTCTGAAGTATGGGTGGCAGCAGTATGTTTATGGTTCTTTTATGTTTAGAGTTGTGAAGAAAATGAAGAATATGAAGGTGCTTTTTAAGAGGCTTAATAAGGAGTTATATGCTGATATTGAGAGAAATGCTGACATTGCTTTTAAGATCCTTCAGGAAAGACAGCTTATCTTGCAAGGTGATCCTGGGAATATGAGTTTCATGGATGCTGAACATCAAGCCAGGGAAAGTTTCCTTCTTCTGGATGCTGCTAGGGAGGATTTTCTTAGTCAAAAAGCTAAATGCTCTTGGGCTAAGGAAGGGGATACTAACTCTTCTATGTTTCATCAGGCTATCAAACAAAGACAAGTTAGGAATAAGGTGCTCATCATTGAATCTATGACGGGAGTGGTTTGTAAAGAGCCAGAACACATTATTCAGGCCTTTGTTGATTACTACAAAGATCTGTTGGGGAGTTCTAAGGGTACTTCTTGCTTTTTCCCTCATATTGTGCAGAAAGGAAGTAAGGTGGATGAAGAGCTGTGGGAGAGGATGTGTAGGATTCCTGGTGAGGAGGAGATTAAACAGATTGTTTTCTCTATTCCAAATGACAAGAGTCCTGCTATACTAGTTGTTTCTTTAAAGCTGGTTGGGAGGTGTTGAAGGATGAAATTACTCATGCTATTCAGGATTTTTTCCACACTGGTAAGCTGCTTAAGCAAATTAATGCTACTAATCTGGTTCTTATTCCTAAGATTGAGCAGCCTATCAATGTGACTCAATTCAGACCCATTGCTTGTTGTAATGTACTCTATAAGATCATTTCTAAAATCCTTTGTGAGAGAGTCTCTATTGGTCTTGGTAATGTGATTAGTCCAAGTCAGGCTGCTTTTATTAAGGGTAGGAGTATAATGGGTAATATTCTAATAAGTCAGGATATTGTCAGATTGTATACTAGGAAAAGTGTTTCTCCTAGATGTTTGATGAAGATTGATCTGAGGAAAGCTTATGACTCTATTGAATGGGACTTTATTGGAGATATGCTGCTTTCTCTAAATTTCCCCCCTAAGCTGATTGGTTTGATTATGTGTTGTGTGACTTCTCCTACATACTCTGTTGTGATCAATGGTTCACTTAATGGTTTTTTTCCTGGTAAAAGAGGTCTAAGGCAAGGTGACCCTATCTCTCCACTCATGTTCACTATTTGTATGGAGTATCTTAGTAGAATGCTGGAGGAAACTACTGCTTTGCCTAGGTTTAGATTCCATCCTTTATGTAGCAGGATCAAGCTGAGTCATCTTATGTTTGCTGATGATGTTCTTTTGTTCTGTAAAGGGGATCTAAGTTCTATTGTGGTTCTTAAGGAAACTTTTACCTGTTTTTCTGAAGCTTCTGGTTTGCACATCAGTGCTGAGAAATCTGAAATTATGCTGAGTGGTATTAGTTCTGGCAATGTGGAGGTCATTCTGAATTATACTGGGTTCAAAAGAGGTAATCTTCCTTTTAAATATCTTGGAGTTGCTATTTCTCATAAAAGATTAACTAAGGCTGATTGTCATTGTCTGGTGGAAAGAATGGTGGCCAAAATTAGAGGGTGGAATAGCAGGAAAATTTCTTATGCTGGCAGACTTGTGCTGGTTAAGGCAGTTTTGTCTACTATTCATAATTATTGGTCACAAATCTTTGTACTACCTATGGGAGTTATGGATAGAATCAAAGCTTTATGTAGGAGTTTTTTGTGGAGTGGGTCTGAGTCTTCATCCAAAGCCCTTGTGGCTTGGGATGTGCTTTGTAGGAGTAAGAAGCAGGGGGGTCTGGGACTGATTGATAGCTGCATCTGGAATGTAGCTGCTATTGGAAAGCTGGTCTGGTGGCTGGTTAGTAAGAAAGACCATCTGTGGATTAAATGGGTGGACAGCATCTATCTGAAAGGCACACCTTGGATGGAATATGAACCTTCTAATAACTCTTCTTGGGCTTGGAGGAAAATCTGTGAGATTAAGAATAGATTTAAGATGGCCTTTGCACATCAACAATGGTTGGGGACTGAAGATGATTATACTATTGCTAGGGGATATGAGTGGCTTGTAGGTGATGTTACTCCTGCTTCTGTTCAGTGGTTCACTGAAGCTTGGAATAGATACAATATTCCTAAGCATGCTTTCTTTATTTGGCTGCTGAAACAGGAGAGATTGATGACTTTAGATAGACTGAGCAGGTTTGGTATTTCTCAAAGACTAACCTGCTATATTTGTGAGGATGGCAATGAATCTCATCAACATCTTTTTCAAGACTGTTACTATGTTAGGAAATGTATGCAAATGCTTCTTGGTTGGCTAAAGTTGAGTATGGTGCAACCTGTTTATGCTGGTCAAATGCTGAGGATTAGAAGACTGTCTGGATTCAGGAGGTTATTGTTTTGTTCTCTTGTGAATGCTGTTATGTATAATGTTTGGCAGGTCAGAAATATTTGCTTTGCTGAAGGCTATGTTACTAGCCCTCAAGCTATGTTTGCTCGGATGAAGCAGGATCTTAAACTTCATTTCACTGGAATGCTGATGAAGGGAATTAAAAGAAGTGATGTTGAATTTTGTAATAACTTAGGCCTTATTTAAAGTTTTTGTGTTGTGAGTTGGTTGATGTATTGTGTGGTATGTTAGATATTTAGATATCTCAAAACTGATTTGTATTAGAGGTTACCTCTTTTGAGGTGTGATTAATGATTACTTACATTTTCACCAAAAAAAAAAAGATATCGGTACATGAAGTACAAAACCGTAACCATCATATTATAGATAGACTCGGGGATGACACTCTTAGGCAACCATACGCTCACTAGGGCTTGCATCTCACCGTTAGCGGCATAAGCTTGATAAGATTGAGACTCGACAAACAAACCATGCCAAGTCATCCAAAGATCACAAATAACCAATCATATATTCATCCATCCAAACGTACAAATACGTTGACAACATCTCTCACGGTAAATGACACGCACTAGCACCGTGTACATGGCAAGAATGATTAAAATCGCATCCACGGGATGACATTTCCCTGAACGCATACACGATTCAACATTTCGTATATGTAGACTAATTTCCTCCCGATAGGACGACGATATAAATATTCGGTCCTAGTCTAAACCTGGCCATACTCTCGGAATAAACATTTTCCGATTCGACATGCGATGACATTTCGCATCCAAGACTCGGTCAAACATAGAAGCCGAGTACCCCAAATTCGGTCAATCTTCACGAAAGAGGTGGAAAAGAGCACAAGCATCATAACAAGCGGTACGCTACATGCAATGACACCACCTCGCAAGTATACAACATTTGACGGCCGGGTCGATCAACGCATAGCGTTCGCCTCCCAACAACGTCGTCATATGCCCACTAACACATGCAATTAAGCAGTAAGGATACACTACTCGTTCCGACATTCCAGCCTTACTAACGAAGAGGTAGCCGGGGAATAAGAGTATAAAGCACATAACAATTAGTGCTCAAACCATAACATGTGAAAAACCGACTCAAAGTGAGATATATCAAAAACCGTCACAAAACATGCGATACAAGCGAATGGAATATCATATATTCTAAACATGAATATTTAAAGTCATTACGTAAATTTATACGATAAACGAACCATGCGAACTATTATAAATTAAGATTTAAGAAAGAACGAGAAAAGAACTCCAGCAGGGTGCCAGCCGGTCAGGTGGACCGGCCGCCGGGCACCCGGCTGGCGCTTCATCAACAAACCAAAATACATCAAAAATACAGCGAGTTTCCAGCCGGTCAGGGGGACCGGCGGCCGGGCACCCGGCTGGGAACAACACAACATCAAAATACCAACTTCACTTCTGATGCGTCCCCAGCCGGTTGGCAGACCGGCGGCCGGGCACCCGGCTGGGAACACTTCTACCCGAGAACAACAACACTTCAATCATCCATTTTCAATTATCAAAAATAACTACTATCAACTATCAATAATCAATAACTATCATCAACAATCATCAACTAACAACAATCATCATCAACAACACAAATCCTAGGACTAATCATCCTATCCTAATTCCGTTTACTAACATTAAAAACACATTAAAAACACGTAAAGATATCGAGTAACCCTTCACCGTTACCTTTTCGCGTCTTCAATCCTCGTCTAGGTCCTCTTCTATCAAGTAGTAGTCCTACAATTAGACAACAAAAGATGAATATAATTCACCTTTGAGAAAGACGGATCAATTGAAAAGCGAGAAAGACGGTAATTTTATTACCAATTAAGATAGAGGACGATGAGAGGGAAAGATTAAGACAAATTTTAGCGGATTTGAACAAGTAATAAAAGAGTAGTGTTGACTATGAGTTTGAGCAAGTATGGAGGTTAGGGTTTTGGTGGTGTTGGACCAATTTCATAGTTTTGATAATGACATGTGTTTACGTAATAATATGTTTTACTCGATATATCATATGCGTGTAATTGTGTGCTTTAGTCTTATTATATCTAGCAACAATTATGAGAAGAAAGATCAAAGATAGACACAACTTTGATAGAGTTTGTGAGACAAAGTTATAACAACTTCAGGAATAACTTTGGAAGTGAACTTGGAAGTTATAGCTAACCAGGCATAACTTTAAGGAAAATCGCTTCAAACAAGATCTACATAAAACTACACAAGACTCGAGATGGAGGGTCTTTGTGATCAAGATGAAGAGATGATCCGTATACTGAAAATCTTTGTGAAGATTAGATAGTATAGGTCGTCATTCGGTAACTATTCCATTCGAGAGATTTTATGTTCAAAAGTTATAGCTTTAGTCTATGACTTTGGATGATAAAATATTGATGCATGATTTTGGAAATAAAATGTTTTGAAATGTTTTCAAAAGTGAAAGAGTTTTATTTTTATATTTATCAATTATTTTAATAGAGAATATATTTATGAGATTCTATTGGTTAGTAATACAACTTATGGGTTGTCATGCTACCTAGGGTTTCTAATATATTCTATCTCAATTTGTTGTTAACCTAATTAGCACACCTAGTGGTTGAGCCATCTAGGGTTTCGTGAAACCTAGTTTGTGCCACCTAGGGATTCGTGCTCCTAGGGTTTCGTGAGCTAGGATTCGGCCTCCATAGGTTTGTTTCCTTAGTTTACCTAATCTAGGATTCTACTATATCTTTACAACAATATTTTGAGATATCAAGATAAATATATTTCTATAAGATAAACCTAATAATATTTTGAGCTAAAGATATTTCTAAAAGAGAAGCAAATATTATTTTATGATAAGATAAGTATTTTTATTAAATATTATACTAGGGTTTTAGATCTACTATAATTCTTCTACTATAAATACTCATTCACATACAATTTGGAAAACACACGAGATACACGAGCAAACACACGGCACATATACTTATTGTATTGATTTTCCAAAATCGTTTTAAAGCAAACCTTTGAGCAAATATTTATTATTTTTAGAGTTTGTTTTTAAAAGAGTCGTGCATCAATTATTATCAATCGCTTGAGTGAAATACGTTATTGGATAATAGTACATCATTATAAGCTTACAATTCTTTAACGGGAATTTGTGTGAGTTATATTGTACTTTCTTATTAGCGTAAGATAGTATAGAGTATTTAGCGATACTCACCTTGAGTTATAATCATAGTGTTGATTATACGAGTGGGTTGGTAATTTTTGTAATCCGTAGAAAGGTACTAAAAATTATTAATCGAGAATAGTGGACGTAGGTTTCAACGTGTGAAACTGAACCACTTCAAAAATCGTGTGCCTCTCTCTTATCTCTTTACTTTTCGTTATTTCGTTATTCGCGCTTACTTTGATTAATTAATTAGTTGATTTTAATTCATAAGATCAAATAATTGATTACATATCATATAAATCGAAAAAGTGGGGCTAGTTTTTAATACTCAATTCACCCCCCCCCTCTTTCGTATTCGATCAATAGACTCTACAATTGGTATCAGAGCCTCGTGCTCTTGATTGCCTTACAGCAAGGAGTCTGATCCATTTATCTTTTTATTTTTATTTATTTTCCGCTGCATTTAATTTTATTTTAATGGATTCCAAACATCTGAAGTGTCCCGTATTCGATGGGAAGAACTACAGTCTATGGAAAAATATGATGACCCATTTCATAAAGGGTAACGATTGGGAGTGTTGGCTAATCATTAAGAATGGTCCTAATAAGATCATGCTTGGAACGGCCACTGGCACTTCCATCGAAAAGAAAGAAGATGACTATGTTGAGGCAGATTATAAGAAAGCTGAGAAAAATTCAAAGGCTATTAGTCTGTTGCAAAACGGCATGACCCATACTGAATTTGATCGTTTCTCATCTAGTTCTACTGCCAAGGAAATATGGGATGGTCTTGAGTTAGCTTATGAGGGGACAACTGTTGTCAAAAAGCAACGCATAGCTCTACTTATGCGAAAATACGAATTGTTCTCCATGGAACAAAATGAATCGCTTGACAGCATGTCTACTCGCTTCTCCAGTATCATTAATGAATTGAAAAATCTTGGAAAAACTTTTGACTCCGAGGAAATTGCCAGAAAGATCCTTAGAAGTCTATCTAAACGATGGAGACCTAAGGTGACGGTAATTGAGGAATGTAAAGACCTATCTGACCTATCTTATCAAGAGCTACTTGGAACCCTAATGGCTCATGAGATTACTCTTGATGAAGATGCGGCAAATGATAGTAATAGCAAGAAGGTGGCTCTACAGGCCGAATCTAGTGAAAGACAAGATTCGGATCTTGAAGATGAAACAGTGTTATTTGCTAGACGTTTTAAGAAAAAGTTCTTTAACAAACCACAAGGGAAAACGTTCAACAACAACACCAACAAATCTTACAAGAAGCCAATTGAGTCAAAAGGGTCTCTTTCTAGTCGTGGTTGCTTCAAATGTGGGGATAATGATCACATGATCAAAGATTGCCCCACATGGAAGAAAATCAAAGACAAAAATCAACGAGACAAAACCAAGAAGGAATTCAAGCAAGTGATGATGGCTTATTGCTGGGGAGATCTCGACACAGAGGACGACGAGTCAGAGGAAGAGGAAGTCGCCAACTTGTGTCTAAGCAACGTCAGTCTTGACCTAATTTCTGACAGTGACAATGAAAGCGAATCCGAGATGTGTCTTGTTGGCAACTCAGATTGAGAACCAGATTCAGAAGATGATGAAGAGGTTAGTCATCTTGAACTTAAAAAGCAAGTTAAGAATTTATCTAAGAAGTCTTTAATTAAGTATTTTGAAGAAGCCTTAGATCATTGTCATGAGCAGAGTCTAGAATTGAAAGATCTTAAAGAACAAATTCTTGACATTGCTGAGGAAAACCAACTTCTTAAGGCCAAAGCTAAAAAGCTCAAGTCTAAAGTTATGGCAACTTCAGCTATAACTTCAGACAAGACAAATGTTGAGAAAGAAGCTCTTGAGTCTAAAGTTATAGCTAATGAAGCTATAATCTCAGAGTTAAAACTCAACATTAAGCATCTTCAAGCCAAAGTTATAGCTAATGAAGCTATAACTTTAGAATTGAAGAAAGTCAATGAGCGTTTACAATCTGAGGCTAAGGCAAAGGAAGTTGTTATCCTTGATCACGAGAAAGTAAACTCTTTTCTTTCTCAGCAATTGAAAGAATTAAAGGCTGAATTCTCCCAAGCCAAAAGTCAACATAATGAGGAGAAACTTATCTTGAACAAACGTTTCAATGATTTTCGTGAAAATTTCAAAAAGAACAATCCCTCCAAAGACTCGAATGTAGATCATTCGTCGTGTCAAAAAGAAATTCAGTCTTTGAAGGAATTGCTCCTACATGCACGAAAAGTTCATGATAAGTGGGAAGGAAGTCAAAAGGTCTTAGACTTCCTTACCGAACAGTCTAACAATAACATGAAGAAAGGTCTTGGTCATGAATGCTATAGTCGTAGAGACCACGATAAATGCAAATCCACTCCTTCTGACCGTGATTTCAGAAGAAGGAAGTACGTCAATCTTTCAGAATATCTGATTTGCAATTATTGTGGTCACAACGGTCATGTTAAAGATAATTGTGTTAAATATGTGAACGACAACAAAAATCAAACGGATTTTGTCAAAGAACATGACGTGTCTAGTGTCAATGAGTCTGAACCTGAATCTCAACGTGATGAGATTAGAAACAATGAGTTCAGGTGGTTTTATGACATGGCTTTCGATTACACATCTGTACCTTCAAAATCTAAACCTTATGTGAATCAGAAGCAGTCATCTAAACCTAATGTGCGTCGCAACAATAACAAACACTATAATAAACCTAGCAAACCCTATCCTAAAAAGAAAAGAATTGTTAAACAGGTATGGGTTAGGAAGGATCAAATATATAGAGTCACTAACCATAAAGGACCCAACTTAGCGTGGGTACCTAAAAGCTGTATTTGATTCTCTTGCAGATAATAGTGAAAGAAAACAATCTATGGTATCTCGACAGTGGATGTTCGAGACACATGACTGGAAACAAGAATCTTTTTCTTTCACTATAACCCTTCAACGGTGGCAAGGTCACCTTTGGAGACAACAAGAAGGGCAACATAATCGGTGTAGGTAAGATTGGTATATCTTCTTCACATGCTATCAATAACGTATATCTGGTAGATGGCCTTAAGCATAACTTGCTAAGTATCTCTCAACTATGTGACAAAGGCAACAAAGTCGTTTTTCATTCAAATGTTTGTCGTATCATAGTTGAAGGTACTAGTAATGTTATCTTAGAAGGTTTACGTAAACGGAACGTGTATATGATTGATTTAAACAAAGTCACTACAAGTTCCTTTACGTGCATGAAAGTCACAGTGGATGATTCATGCCTGTGACACAAGAGGTTTGCACACATCAGTCCAACAATTTTAAAGAAACTTAAATCGTGGGATTTAGTTGAGGGTTTACCCTCAATCAAATTTGAACAAGAAAAGATGTGTGACTCATGTGCCCGTTGTAAACAAGTTAGATCTTCATTCAAACCGAAACGAGTAGTAAGTACAGAGCGTCCACTTGAGTTGGTACACATGGATCTATGTGGACCTATGAAAGTTCGAAGCCGCGGTGGATCAAGGTACGTATTCGTCCTAGTCGACGACTACTCCAGGTATGTATGGCCTATCTTTCTATTTACTAAAGATGAAACTTTCGATGAGTTTGTAGTACTAATGAAGCTCGCCCAAAACAAGTATGATAAAAAGTTAGTTTTCATTCGTACGGATCATGGCACCGAATTTGATAATCAAGCTTTTATAGAATATTGTAGGGAGAATGGTGTAGGACATAACTTTTCTGCACCACAAACCCCACAACAAAATGGTGTCGTGGAACGTATGAATAGAACATTAGAGGACATGGCCCGCACTATGCTTTTGTGTAGTGGCCTTCCTAAGAGCTTTTGGGCAGAAGCCATAAGTACTGCATGCTATGTGCACAATAGAGCTATGATTAGACCTATTCTCAAAAAGACTCCCTATGAACTTTTAAGAGGAAGAAAACCCAATATAGCTCATCTTCGTTGCTTCGGGAGTAAGTGTTTTGTCCATAATAATGGAAAAAGTAATTTGAGCAAATTTGATCCGCGAAGTGACGAAGCTGTGTTTGTTGGCTATTCTAATCATAGTAAAGCCTTTAAAGTTTTTAACAAAAGAACCTTGTGCATAGAAGAAAGTGTTCATGTTGTATTTGATGAAGATAATGTGCCTGAACAAGTTGAACAGAATGAAGAAGAAGACATGAATGATCCAGACTTTCGTCTCTCCAGAGATGACGTGCCAGAAAATAATGAAGAAGTTATTGAAGGAATCAATGATGAACTTGATAAATCCGCAAATGACCTTGAACAGAGAACTGAGACAATTGTTGATGATACGAATGTCTCTTCTCAAAACAAGGAAAAGGAAACTGATGTTATAGCTGATGATGTTATAACTTTGAACCAAAACCAAGATGGTGTAACTGAAGCTGTACCAACTTCAGCTTTAACCCCAGAGTCCAACTCAGGGGGAACCAATCTTGATTCTGATTCATTTGAGGAAAATGAGAGTTCATCAGATGATGATGAGCCTAGGAACTCTAAGAAATGGAAATATAAGAGTTCTCATCCTATGGATAGCATCCTAGGAAGTTTGACTAAAGGAGTTCAAACTAGGCGAACATTAAATAACTTTTGTTCATTCTATTCATTTCTGTCTACCATAGAGCCTACCAACATCAAAGAAGCTCTTGCAGAATCCGATTGGATTGTGGCTATGCAAGAAGAGCTTCAACAGTTCGAACGCAATAAAGTATGGCACCTTGTGCCACGACCTCCTAATCGAACTGTGATTGGTACTCGATGGGTATTTAGAAATAAATTGGATGACGCAGGAGTTATAGTTCGTAACAAGGCTCGGTTGGTCGTTCAAGGTTATAATCAACAAGAAGGGATTGATTATGACGAGACATTCGCTCCAGTAGCAAGACTTGAAGCTATTCGCTTGCTCATCGCCTTCGCAGCTCATAAAGGAATGAAACTGTTCCAAATGGACGTTAAGACTGCATTTCGTAACGGTTATTTGGAAGAAGAGGTTTTTGTTGAACAACCTCCTGGATTTTTGAATAGCAAGTTTCAAAACCACGTTTTTAAACTCGACAAAGCTTTATATGGTTTGAAACAAGCGCCTAGGGCTTGGTATGACAGATTGTCAAAATTTTATTACAAAACAATTTTAAGAGAGGATCTGTCGACAAAACCCTATTTCTAAAATCTGAGGGTTCTGATTTACTTGTTGCTCAAATTTATGTAGACGATATTATTTTTGGTTCTACTAACAATAAATTGTGCAAGTATTTTTCAGATCTTATGACCTCAGAATTTGAAATGAGCATGATGGGAGAATTTAAATTCTTCCTAGGACTGC
>JAIUZE010014030.1:0-13399 GCA_022085475.1 Heliosperma pusillum
ATTTACCTTGGACCTATACTCGGTTCTTTAGGATTGTATATTATTATACACTCTTTTATTTCCGTATTTATACGGGAGATATGTCTCCCGTTTTGGATATTTATTTTGTATAATATTATTTTCTTTTTGTTGAACCTTTTTTATTTAAGACACCTTCGTTATGTATTATCATCTTTTATTTAGTTAAATTATTTTTTTTCTTTCCGCAAATTTGAGGGTGTCACACCAACACAACCCACATTAACCACACAAGACAGAAACAAAACCATTCAGGACCAGGTAGACCAATCAGCAAACCCTGCACCTAGGAGATACATCAGGGCATCCCAACCACCCCCACCATGGCCTACCATCAAGCCAACCCACTAAACTACAAGTTTGTCTAGGACAACCCCTTTTGAAGTCTAGCAAAAACTCATGAAACAGACACCCCAAGCTAGAGTCCAGTGAACATTAAGGCAGAGAAGGTACAAGGTCAGATTGTGGTTTCCTTTTGTTTAAGTCAACTTGTCCTCGTCCAAGGCAGGTTTTATCTAAGTCCTAATAAGAGTAGAGAGTCCCAAGGAGGAGCAAAACATCCAGGCAAAGCAGCAAGACAACAAGAACAACAGATTTCCATTTCAGGAAAACTCCAAAACTGCTTTATTTACTTTTTGTTCAGTCTGTTTTGTGTCTTATGTCTGTACTTTATAGTTGTTGAGCTCGTCCTATTGTGAGGCTCTTAATTAGTGTCAGTAGTAGTAGTTTGAACCCTAAGTTGGCCCTTGGATGATCTGTACATCCAATGGCTCACAAGATATCAGCCTCCCTATATAAGGAGGTCTTGTATGTTTGTTTCAGCCAGACTTTTATGAATGAATTAACTTTGAGAAATCCCTCAAATCTTTCAAACTTGTGCTAAGAGCTGTAGTTTGAGTCAAGCCTGATACATCTCCAAGGTGTTTGATCAGTGTCTTGCTTTGTGAGTCAAGTTATATCTGTGCCTTGCTGTGATTAGCTTGCTTGCTGTCTGAGTCTAGTCTAGGGTGTTTGTGCTTTGCTGTAACACTTTAAACCTGTCTCAAAACTAGTCTTTGAGTCCCTTCTCTTGTGCCTTGCTGTAGGGGAGTCTCTCTAAGTCATATCCTTGAGTTTTTAGTTGAAACAATTCACCCTCTCTAAAACAACATACATTTCTGTTTGAAAGTGTCTCAGTTTGAGTAAGCCTAATCAAACATTCATTAAACTTGTAAATCTTAGTAGTTTACACTCCAAATTGGTTATCAGAGCTTTGTTGAGAGTCTTAGTGAGTTCATTTTCCCTAACTACATTTAAAAACACAAAAATAGCCCAATGAGTGAAGAGAGACTGGCAGGAGTAGAAGCAAGGATGGAGGACCTGGCTGGGATTGTAACCACCCTAACCAGAACCCTGGACCAGGTAATAGGCAACCATTTGCTTGCTGGAGGAAGAGGCAGAGGACGTGGAAGAGGCCAAGGAGGAGGCAGAGGAAGGCCACCTGATGATGAAGAGTATCCAGACTCAGATGACTCAACAAGGAGCAGGGCTTCCATTCACAGGCACATAGACAAGCATCTTAAGGTAGACATCCCTGAGTTTTCTGGTAGTCTTAATCCTGATGATTTGTTAGAATGGTTAAGAGAAGTAGAAAGGATCTTTGAGTACAAAGGATATAATGATTCTAAGTCCTTTAAAGTAGTCATCCTTAAACTGAAAGAGTATGCTTCCCTTTGGTATGAAACCATGAAAGGGTTAAGGGCTAGGGAAGGTAAAGAACCCATCAAGTCTTGGACTAAACTGAAAAAGAAACTGTTAGACAAGTTTGTTGCTAAGGATTACACCCAGGATCTGTTTATCAAGTTGTCTAAATTGAAACAAGGAGACAAACCTGTTGAATCTTATCTGAGAGAGTTTGAATAACTCACCTTGCAGTGTGATATAAATGAGAAACCTGAGCAAAGGATTGCTAGGTACTTAGAGGGTCTAGATAAGAGCATTGCTAGCAAGGTTAGGATGCAACCTCTGTGGTCATTTGATGATGTTGTCAACTTATCTCTGAAAATTGAAAAGATAGGGAAGACTAAGCCTATTTCACCAAAACCTGTTAGGCCTTTTTCAAACCAGACCTTACAGTGGGTTGAGAACCATGGATACCCCTAAGACAGCACCCCCACCTGCCTTAGACAAGGGAAAGGGCATCATGGGTCAAAAGCCAAGCACTTCCATGACAGAGAACAGAATTAGGTGTTTCCAATGTCAGGGCTATGGACATTTCAGGAAGGATTGCCCTTCTAAGAAGACCTTAACTATAATGGAGGGTGAGGCTTGGGAGAAAGAAGGTCTAGTTGAGTATGAAAGGGATGAGCCTGAGGTTGAAGAAGTGATGAGTGAGGAAGAAGAGTCTAGTCAGGAGGCAATAGTGGCACTCCCTGACACATGCCACAGCTTGGTCCTATGGAGAGTAATGCATTCACAATAGATGTCTTTGGAGGAGGATCAAAGGTCCCTCATTTTCAGGAGCAGATGTACCATACAAGGGAGGGTTTGTAACCTTATTATAGATGGAGGTAGTTGTACCAATGTGGCCTCTGTTACTATGGTTGATAAGCTGAAGTTGAGCACTCAAGAGCACCCTCATCCCTATAAGTTGAGATGGCTGAGTAAGGGAGCAAAGGTTAAGGTGGATAAGCAATGTATGGTCCCATTCTCCATTGGAAGTGTGTACAAAGATGAGGTATTGTGTGATGTGGTTCCAATGGATGCCTGTCACTTGTTTTAGGAAGGCCATGGGAGTTTGATAAAAGCTCCATACACCAAGGAAGAAGCAACACCTATTCCTTCAAGCATGGGAGCAGGAATGTGACATTAGCCCCTTTGCCACCTCATCAGAAGAGTTATAGGAGTCCTAGTATGGCTGAAGATTTTAGTGGAGTCTTGTTTCTATCTGAATCAGCAATGGTCAAAGAATGTACTGAAGAACAACCTATATTGATGCTGCTATCAAAGGAAGTTCAGAAAGGGGAGTTTAAGGTAATCCCTGCAGAAGTTAAGCCCCTCATTGATCAGTTCAAGGAAGTGTTCCCAGAGGAACTTCCTGATGGCTTACCCCCTTTAAGAGGAATTGAACACCAGATAGACCTTGTGCCAGGGTCTGTACTACCTAATAGACCAGCCTATAGATGTGATCCTAAGGCTACACAAGAGCTGCAGAAGCAAGTTGGAGAGTTGATGAGTAAAGGGTTTGTAAGGGAGTCATTAAGCCCTTGTGCTGTGCCTGCATTGTTGGTTCCTAAGAAGGATGGGACTTGGAGGATGTGCATAGATAGCAGGGCTATCAATAACATCACAGTCAAGTACAGGTTCCCTATACCTAGACTTGATGACATGTTGGATGAGCTGAGTGGTTCAAGGTTCTTTTCTAAGATTGATTTGAGGCAAGGTTACCATCAATTGAGGATCAGGGAAGGAGATGAGTGGAAGACAGCCTTCAAAACAAAGCATGGCCTTTATGAGTGGCTTGTCATGCCCTTTGGCCTGTCAAATGCCCCAAGTACCTTCATGAGATTAATGACAGAAGTGCTTAGGCCTTGCCTAGGGAGATTTGTGGTGGTCTACTTTGATGATATTCTCATCTACAGCAAGAGCAAGGATGATCACTTGAGGCACCTTGAGACTGTGTTTGAAATACTTAAGGAGAGTAAGCTCTTTGGGAAGCTTGAGAAATGCACCTTCATGACTGAGGAAGTCAAGTTTCTAGGATATGTGGTGTCTGGTAGAGGCATTTCAGTTGATCTAGATAAGATCATTGCTGTCCAGTCTTGGCCTGTTCCTAGGAATATCACAGAAGTAAGAGGATTCCATGGCTTAGCATCCTTCTACAGAAGATTCATTAAGAATTTCAGCACCATTGCAGCACCCCTCACTGAATGCATGAAGAAGGGAGAGTTCACTTGGACTGAGAATGCTTTGCAGGCTTTCAAACACATGAAGAAACTCTTGTGCAATGCACCTATCCTCAGGTTGCCAGACTTTAACAGCCTATTTGAGGTTGAATGTGATGCAAGTGGAGTAGGAATTGGAGCTGTCCTCATCCAAGAGAAGAAACCTGTAGCCTACTTTAGTGAAAAGTTAAGTGGTGCCAAGCTGAACTATTCTACATATGATAAAGAGTTCTATGCTCTTGTCAGAGCTCTAAGGCATTGGAGTCATTACCTAAAGCCCAAGCCTTTTGTCCTACACTCTGATCATGACGCATTGAAATACATAGGAGGTCAACATAAGCTCAGTCACAGGCATGCTAAATGGGTGGAGTACCTCTAGTCATTCACCTTTTCTAGCAAGTACAAAGAAGGAAAACAAAATGTGGTAGCTGATGCTTTGTTTAGGAGGTACACTCTGCTATCAACCATGAAGCAAAGGGTTCTTGGCTTTGAGTTCATGAAGGACATGTATCAAGAAGATCCAGACTTTGCAGAAGATTGGTTAGCACAGAAAGAGGGTACAAAGACCATTGATTCACCCTACACTCTACAAAATGGATTCCTGTTCAAGGGAAACAAGCTCTGTGTTCCCAGAGGGTCTTATAGGAGTCTATTGATCAAGGAAGTGCATGGAAGTGGCCTTGGAGGACACTTTGGAGTTCAAAAGACTGTGGACATACTGTAAGATCAGTTTTACTGGCCTAAGATGATGGGAGAAGTTCAAATAGTACTCAGAAGGTGTGGAGTTTGTCAAAAGGCCAAGAGTTCTTTTCAAGCAGGACCTTACACTCCCCTACCAGTCCCATGTAGACCTTGGGAATATGTAAGTATGGATTTCATAGTAGCATTGCCTAGGACAGCAAGAGGGAAAGATTCTATCATGGTAGTTGTGGATAGGTTCAGCAAGATGGCACATTTCATTGCCTGTAGAAAGACTGAAGATGCTGTGAGTGTGGCAGAGCTATATCTTGATGAGGTGGTGAGGCTACATGGAGTTCCAAGGACTATTGTATCTGACAGAGACACAAAGTTTATGAGCCATTTCTGGAGAACATTGTGGAAACTGCTTAATACCAGGTTACTGTTCAACACCTCCCATCACCCTCAAACAGATGGGCAAACTGAGGTGACCAACAAGACCTTGGGAAGGATCTTGAGGTGTATAGTCAGCAAATCCTTCAAGGATTGGGACTTAAAGCTAGCTCAAGCAGAGTTCTCTTTCAATAGAGCTCCATCAGCAGCCACAGGCCACTCCCCCTTTGAAGTGGTCTATGGTACTAACCCCTTAATGCCTTTGAATTTATCTAATGTGTGCAGGTCAGAGATCCACTATGATGCCAAGAAAAGGGTGGAACAAATGCTAAAACTCCATGAATTAGTCAGAAAACAGATTGAGAAAACTAATGATCTATACAAGAAGAATGTCAAGGTTCCTAAGACCAAGAAAGACTTTGCACCAGGAGACTTAGTATGGATCAACCTAAGGAAAGAAAGGTTCCCTTCCAAGAGAAAGAATAAGTTAGAGCCAAGAGCAGATGGTCCTTTTCAAGTCATAGAGAAGATAGGTCTTAATGCCTAAAGAATTGATCTACTAGGAGAGTATGCACTTCATGGAACATTCAATGTTGGGGATCTTAGTCCCTTCTATGAAGACTCTGAGGGAGAGGAAGACACAGGGTGGAGGTCAAGCCCTTTTCAACCTGGGGAGGTTGCAGCAGGAGCTCACCCAAGGGGCCTTGATGATCAAGCCACAAACAAGACAAGCCTGACCCCAAGGACCCCTCAGATGGAAGCTCGAGTTACAAGGTCCAAACAACAAGCTATGACAAGCCAAGATCAAGCCAAGCCAAGCCACCCCAGTGAGGAAGACAGTCCAGGACTCAGCAAGCCATGCCAAGCCCCAACACAACCCACATTAACCACACAAGACAGAAACAAAACCATTCAGGACCAGGTAGACCAATCAGCAAACCCTGCACCTAGGAGATACATCAGGGCATCCCAACCACCCCCACCATGGCCTACCATCAAGCCAACCCACTAAACTACAAGTTTGTCTAGGACAACCCCTTTTGAAGTCTAACAAAAACTCATGAAACAGACACCCCAAGCAAGAGTCCAGTGAACATTAAGGCAGAGAAGGTACAAGGTCAGATTGTGGTTTCCTTTTGTTTAAGTCAACTTGTCCTCGTCCAAGGCAGGTTTTATCTAAGTCCTAATAATATTAGAGAGTCCCAAGGAGGAGCAAAACATCCAGGCAAAGCAGCAAGACAACAAGAACAACAGATTTCCATTTCAGGAAAACTCCAAAACTGCTTTATTTACTTTTTGTTCAGTCTGTTTTGTGTCTTATGTCTGTACTTTATAGTTGTTGAGCTCGTCCTATTGTGAGGCTCTTAATTAGTGTCAGTAGTAGTAGTTTGAACCCTAAGTTGGCCCTTGGATGATCTGTACATCCAATGGCTCACAAGATATCAGCCTCCCTATATAAGGAGGTCTTGTATGTTTGTTTCAGCCAGACTTTTATGAATGAATTAACTTAGAGAAATCCCTCAAATCTTTCAAACTTATGCTAAGAGATGTAGTTTGAGTCAAGCCCGATACATCTCCAAGGTGTTTGATCAGTGTCTTGCTTTGTGAGTCAAGTTATATCTGTGCCTTGCTGTGATTAGCTTGCTTGCTGTCTGAGTCTAGTCTAGGGTGTTTGTGCTTTGCTGTAATACTTTAAACCTGTCTCAAAACTAGTCTTTGAGTCCCTTCTATTGTGCCTTGCTGTAGGGGAGTCTCTCTAAGTCATATCCTTGAGTTTTCAGTTGAAACAATTCACCCTCTCTAAAACAACATACATTTCTGTTTGAAAGTGTCTCAGTTTGAGTAAGCCTAATCAAACATTCATTAAACTTGTAAACCTTAGTAGTTTACACTCCAATATGGAGTTGAAGTAAGAAAATAAATGATGTATTGAATAAGCTAAGAGTTTCTTAAGTCTTTCAACCGAAATTAAGGATTCCTTAAGTCATTGTCAAGTCAAAGCCTAGTCATTGCCTAATAAGCGCGCCCTAGTAATCACTTAACGGCTAAAACTGAGTTTGATTGAAGAAAATTAAAGTTAGGGTCACACTTATTGATAATAACAATATTTAAGGACATCAAGTATGCTTTTAAAAGAATAGGGGTACCACGTAAAAAGTCAAAAAATTAAGGGGTACCAATTTAAGGGTGTTCACCAGTCTAATTCCGGACAGCACCGCAAAGACCCGCGGACTGGCAAACCTTATACCCCAAAACTGGAGACCGAACCGGTTAGGTAGGGATCCACAACAGACCGGACCGGAACCCTTTAGGTCCGGTCGGGTTTGGACTGGACCGGTTCCATTTTTAAAGGTAATTTGAGGTTATTTTTTTGCGTGGACAGGACCGGACCGGACCGGAGACTGGTCACCATATTTTTATGGACCCGGAGACCGGACCGGACCGTCCGGCCCGGTCTACTTTATGAACAGTCCTAGGTACCATGTAAAAAAAATTTAAAAGCTCGAAAATATTGCATAAAAGCTCAATTAGATTGGTATTAGATGTATTATACTCATTGATTAGTCTAGTTTAGTAGGGGTTAATAAAGTTATTTTGATGATTAAATGATGGGTTAAGAAGCATATTTGGGAATTTTAGTGCTTATGTCTTGAGTGTTGGTTTGGTAATGGACTTGTGTGTTTTAATGGGGTAATTGGATTGATTTCTTGCTATGAGTGGAGAAGGGCTTGTTTAGAGGTTAGTATTGGGCTAAGGATGTCATGGGAGTGTTGATTCTAAAGCAAGTCAAAGCCCAAAACAATGAGTCAAAATGCGTAAAAGAGAAGAAAAGCAGGCTGCGAGGAGCGGCTAGCTGCGTGGCGCGGCTACTAGCTAGCTGCGAGGAGAGGCTAGCTGCGTGGAGAGGCTGAGCATTGGATTCCGACGAGTCTTCTAATTCCTCTTTAATTCAGCCATTATGCCCATACTTTATGAGGTTTTATGAGGTTTTATTAGGATTTATGAAGATGCTCTTTGAAGACCTATAAAAGGAGGGATTGTTGATCACTTTAGACATATCTTCTCCCATCTTTTAATCATCATAATACATAGAAAATACTTTAAATTTCTAGTTTGTTTTAGTTATTTTGTATGGAAGGCTAAGTTCTACATCTTGGAACAAGTTCTTGAAGCCAAGTTAGTTTGAATTGTAAGACTCTTATTCTATTTCTATTTCATTATTAGAGTATCAAATTTAGTTTGCATTATTGTTGGTTTGTTAATTATGTACCTAGAATGATCAACTAGTTGTCATTAGTTAATTAACCATTGCTAGATTAGATGGATGAATCTTTTGTTTGTTTATCTATTCCATTGTAGCAATTATAATTCATCAATTCGTATGCTTTTCATCATCGTTGAGTTATAAAAGACTAAATTTGTATGAACCAAAGTGAAGCAACGCTTGTTTTCTTCATTCGTTTATCTTTGCTAAATTCCATCGCTTTAATCTACAATCTCGATACAATTGAGCGCTTGACCAAATTGACGATATTGTAAGGACTATTTGTTTACGCTTGTAACTAATAATTATTCATAAGTGGAATTAGAAGTCAACAACTTCATAGCAAAGTATTCAATATTGAAATAGATTGGAAGAGTCAATGATCAATTCATAACTTATTGGTGGAAATTACTTGGTCCAAGAATCATTCTCATATTTGTTATACATTTTCAATTATTATTTTGTCTTTATATTTCATTTCCTTTTTGTTTTAGTAGATTTAGAACATCCACATATCAAAACCCCCCATTTAGTTACTTGCTTTTGCACACGTTTAATATACAAAACACCTTCCTTGTGGGATCGACCTCTACTTACACTTACTATTAGTTTGCGTTTGTAGTAGTTAAAAATACTAATTTGGAGACTCGCGACAAGTCTAACCAAATTTTGGCGCCGTTGCCGGGGAAGGCTATTGTTTATTTATTTGTGCAATTGTTTTTATTTATTTATTTATTTATTTTTAGTTTAGTTTTGGTGTTTGGGTTTATGCCGGACACCCGTTCTACTAACAAGAAGTTGTTAGATTTTCATCCAGAATTGGAGAAAACTCTTTTTCAGATAAGAAGGGCGACAAGGAGAATAAGCTTGCAATTGGATGGACTATTGCCGACATCAAGGGTATTAGTCCAACCACTTGTATGCACCACATATTCTTGGAAGAGGATGCCAAACCGGTAAGGCAACCACAAAGGCGATTGAATCCACCTATAATGGAGGTTGTGAAGAAAGAGATCCTAAAGCTTTTGCAAGTGGGTATGATATACACAATATTCGACAGCAAGTGGGTGAGCCCCACTCAAGTGGTGCCACAGAAAAGTGGAGTGACGGTTGTAGAAAATCAACATGGAGAATTGGTTCCCACCCGAGTACAAAATGGGTGGCGTGTTTGTATCGACTACCGTAGACTCAATGCGGTGACAAGGAAGGACCACTTCCCCTTGCCTTTTATTGATCAAATGCTTGAGAGGCTTGCCGGTAAGCCTTTTTATTGCTTTTTAGATGGTTATTCGGGCTATTTTCAAATTGCTATTGCGCCCGAAGATCAAGATAAGACCACCTTTACTTGTCCATTTGGCACTTTTGCGTATCGACGCATGCCATTTGGGTTATGTAACGCTCCCGCAACTTTTCAAAGATGCATGGTTAGTATTTTCTCGGAATATGTTGAGAATTTCATTGAAGTTTTCATGGATGACTTTACCGTGCATGGTGATTCCTTTGATAGTTGTTTGACTCATTTATCTCTTGGGCTTAGGAGATGCATTGATACTAACCTTGTCTTAAATTCTGAGAAATGTCATTTTATGGTGGAGCAAGGTATTGTACTTGGGCATGTGGTTTCCTCTAAGGCAATTTAGGTTGATAAAGCCAAAATTGACACTATTCAATCACTTCCTCACCCTACTAATGTTCGTGAAGTTCGCTCTTTCCTTGGTCATGCAGGTTTTTATAGGCGGTTTATCAAGGACTTTTCCAAGGTAGCTTCACCATTGTGCAAATTATTGCAAAAGGAGGTCGAATTCGAGTTTGACTTAGCGTGTAAGGAGGCATTTGACAAGCTAAAGGAGAAGTTGACGTCGGCCCCAATCATACAAGCTCCAAATTGGTCTCTTCCATTTGAGCTTATGTGTGATGCTAGTGACTACGCCGTTGGTGCCGTCTTGGGTCAACGAGTTGGGAGAGTGCCCCATGTGATCTACTATGCCTCTATGACTCTCAATGAGGCTCAGAAGAACTATTCTACTACCGAAAAGGAGATGTTGGCGGTGGTATTTGCTTTAGAAAAGTTTAGATCCTATCTACTTGGTACTAAAGTAGTGGTTTTCACCGATCATGCCGCTCTTAGGTATTTGATGACAAAGAAAGAGGCTAAGCCAAGGCTTCTCCGATGGGTATTGTTACTAAGTGAAATTGACATAGAGGTAAAAGACAAGAAAGGGGCCGAAAATGTGGTTGCGGACCATTTAAGTCGGTTAGTGAATGTGGAGAAACTTGCGGAGCCTATTCGAGGCACATTTCCCGATGAAACACTCTTTGCTCTTACTTCCGTTTCTCCTTGGTATGCTAACAATGTTAACTTTCTTGTTTCCAATGCATTTCCTACAGGTTTCTCCAAATCCCAAAAGGAGAAGATACGAAGTGATGCCAAATACTATGTTTGGGATGATCCTTACTTATGGAAGCATTGCTCGGATCAAGTGGTGAGGAGATGTGTTCCGGAAAATGAGATGAGCTCTATTCTAACTTTTTGTCATTCCTATGCTTGTGGGGGACACTTTGGAGCTAGGAGGACCGCAAAGAAAGTGCTTGATTGTGGCTTCTATTGGCCGAGCTTGTTTCGGGATGCCCATGGTTTTGTCAAAACTTGTGACAATTGTCAACGGAGTGGTAACATTTCTCGTCGTAATGAGATGCCTCAAACCCCTATGCTTTATTGTGAAATTTTTGATGTGTGGGGTATAGATTTTATGGGTCCATTTCCCATGTCTCATGGTTTCTTATATGTACTTCTTGCCGTTGATTATGTATCGAAGTGCGTGGAAGCTAAACCCAGTAGGACTAACGATGCTAAAGTTGTTGCAGATTTTCTCAAGTCTAACATCTTTTCTAGGTTCGGAATTCCACGAGCAATGATAAGCGATAGAGGAACACACTTTTGCAATAGAACGGTAGAAGCACTTTTAAAGAA
Organism: Heliosperma pusillum; assembly: GCA_022085475.1. Classification (NCBI taxonomy): domain Eukaryota; kingdom Viridiplantae; phylum Streptophyta; class Magnoliopsida; order Caryophyllales; family Caryophyllaceae; genus Heliosperma; species Heliosperma pusillum. Next base: position 11,249 of record JAIUZE010014030.1, read on the forward strand.
ATATTGCGTCACTCACAAGGTATCTACCGCTTACCATCCTCAAACAAATGGCCAAGCCGAAGTGTCCAATAGAGAGGTGAAGTCAATCTTGGAAAAGACGGTGAATCCGAGTCGGAAAGATTGGAGCTTGAGGTTGGATGATGGATTATGGGCGTATAGAACGGCCTATAAAACTCCGATTGGTATGTCACCATACCGGTTGGTTTTTGGTAAGTCTTGTCATCTTCCGGTCGAGCTTGAGCACAAGGCTTTTTGGGCGGTAAAAACTTTAAACATGAGAATGGATGAGTCGGTGTGCACCGGAAGTTGCAATTGCAAGAGTTAGAGGAGATTAGAAATGAGTCGTATGAAAATGCGGCAATTTTCAAAGAGCGAACAAAGGCGTGGCATGATAAGATGCTTTCTAGGAAAACTTTTTCCGTTGGTCAAAAGGTTTTGCTTTACATCTCCCGTCTTCGCTTATTTCCAGGTAAGCTACGGTCAAGATGGGTTGGCCCATTTATTGTCACTCAAGTATTTCCACATGGAGCGGTGGAGATTCGTAGTCCGTCTACGGAGAAGATTTTCAAAGTGAATGGACACCGTCTCAAACCATATTATGACGGATTTCAAAATGAAACGGTCGAGGAAATTAATTTTATCGACCTAATATATGAAGATTAAGCTTCTCATTCCCATGTCGAGCCACGACATTAACTAAGGCGCTTTACGGGAGGCAACCCGATTTGCTTTTATTTTATTTTATTTATTTTATGTAGTTCTATTTGCTTGTTATTAGATTAGTTTCCTTTAATCTAATTTACTTATGTTTATGTTTTATAGGTAAAGAGAAAAAGAAAAAACAAATCAAAACATGGAATTGCCTTGAACAGCCGCGGACAGCAGCCACCACGCGGCAACAACATCCCCCACGCGACTCCTTTCTCTGTTTTGCCAGCCGCCCCACGCGGCGTTTCTGCCGCCCCATGCAGCCAGCCAATCCAGGTATTTTTTCATGCCGCTACTTCTTCAATTCCTGCCGAGATACTAAAGAAAAAAAAAACATAGGAAAGGCAGACGCACGAAGCACAGCTATTCCGTCTACTCCAACAACCCTATACATTTCATTCTACTCTTCATTTGCTTCCCCAAAGAACCCATTTCAATTGTTTCTATTTCCATTCTAGTGCAATTTTCGGAACTTTGAAACCCTACCATTGGGGTTTCGGTAAGTTCGAATTTTTGGTGTTGCAAGGTTCGGTTTTTGGGTCAATTTTCAGCAATAAGGAGACTACATTATCATTACTCATCATAAAAGGGGCAAATTTCTTATCTTTTGGGTAAAAATTTCATACTTTGTCTCTTCCTTTTAATTTTATGCTTGAATTTTCATTCTTGTTTTAATTTAAAGGAATTAACATTGTTTCTTGAGTTTTTGTTGGTGATTTATTGGTTTTGTGATTGAATTTGTTGAAATTGTTCTTTGTTGAGGGAGATTTGGAGTTGTGAGTGAGCTTTGTTGTTGTTCTTGAGCAATTGGAATTGTTCTTTGTTGTGCATTGTTATCCTTGTCGGGATGAGAACCAATAAACGCGGCACCACCACCGTTTCTACCTCACAACCACCCACCAAAACACAAAAAATTACCCACGCCACTTCAAAAACAACCACCATTATTTCTAGACGAATACCCATTCCCAAACCCGCTACTTTAACACTAACACAAGGCCAAATTTGGGATGATTTACATGACCGTCATATGACGAAAACCCGATTCCTTTGTCATGCCACATTAGAGAAATTGGGAATGCTTGATGTAGTGAAGTCTTTGTTGAAATGTGTTGGTTTGGAGAATTTCATGACTGTGGGAGCCCACACTTATAGGAGATACACTTTAGAGTTCTTATCCACCTTGACATTGTCGGGAGAGTCCAATAAAACTCCTAAAATCACCTTCCGTTTGAAAGGAAAGCCTCATTCTTTGACTTATGCGGGGTTGAGAAAAGCTTTTGGTATTAAGGAGATGAGTGAGGTAACATATAAGGGTTTAGGTAAAGAGGCGGAAACTCAATGGTGGAAGGAGTTGACGGGTTTGGATACAAAAGAGAAACAAGGTGAAATAAGCTCAAAAATCCCTCATCCTTGTCTTAGGCTTGCTCACCGTTTGATAGC